>ML824500.1:5780-19085 GCA_009831015.1 Picea engelmannii | reverse complement strand
ATGGATTCCTTGGTAAATAACCATACTTGGGACTTGGTTCAGTTGCCTACAGGAAAAAGAGCATTGCAGAATAAATGGGTTTACAAGTTGAAGGAAGAAGATGGAGGAGAAAAGCAGTACAAGGCTAG
The DNA here is from genome assembly GCA_009831015.1 of Picea engelmannii. NCBI lineage: Eukaryota > Viridiplantae > Streptophyta > Pinopsida > Pinales > Pinaceae > Picea > Picea engelmannii. The sequence goes on along the minus strand of ML824500.1, from coordinate 18,957 downwards.
ACTTGTTGTAAAGGGATTTGCACAAAAGAAAGGTATAGATTTTGATGAAATATTTTCTCCTATTGTTAAAATGACTTCAATTAGAACTATTTTAAGTCTTGTGGAAGTAGAAGATTTTCATCTTGAACAGTTAGATGTAAAATCAACTTTTCTCCATGGGGATTTGGAGGAAGAGATTTATATGCAGCAGCCACAGGGGTATGAGGTCAAAGGGAAGGAGAATTTGGTATGCAGGTTGAATAAGAGATTATATGGCCTAAAGAAAGCTCCAAGGTAGTGGTATATGAAGTTTGACAGGTTTATGACAGAATAGGGTTATAGTAGATGTCATTCTAATCAGTGTGTTTATTTTAAAAAGATAGAAAATGGAAGCTTTATTATCTTGCTATTGTATGTAGATGACATGCTTGTTGTAGGGTTTAATATGCAGGATATAAATGTGCTCAAGAAGAAATTAGCCAATTCATTTGCGATGAAGGATTTGGGTGCTGCAAAGAAAATCCTTGGTATGAGAATAACAAAAGACAAGAAAAATCGCAAACTGACATTTTCTTAGGGTGAGTACACAGAGAAGGTGTTGGAGAGGTTTAGAATGCAGAATGCAAAACCAGTTAGTACACCTTTGGCCAGCCATTTCAAATTAACTAAGGAAATGTGTCCCAAGACACAGGAGGAGATAGAATACATGTACAGGGTCCCATATTCATCAGCAGTTGGCAACTTGATGTATGCAATGGTTTGCACAAGACCAGATATTGCACATACAGTGGGAGTTGTGAGCAGATATATGAACAATCCAGGTAAAGAACATTGGGAGGCAGTAAAGTGGATTCTTAGATACTTGAAAGGTATTGCTAATCATGCATTATGTTTTGGAGGTTCATAAACTATTCTACAAGGATATGTTGATTCAGATATGCAGGTGATAAAGATAGCAGGGGGAGTACCACAGGGTATGTGTTTGCTATAGGTGGAATAGTAGTAAGTTGGATTTCAAAACTACAAAAGGTTGTTTCACTTTCTAAAACAGAGACATAGTATGTTGCTGCTACAGAGGCTAGTAAAGAGATGATTTGGTTACAGAGGTTTATTGAGGAATTGGAAAATAAGAAAGAGAATAGCAGGTTGTACTGTGACAGTGAGAGTGCCATTCATCTTGCAAAGAAATCAACCTTCCATTCAAAGACTAAGCATATACAATTGAGGTACCACTTCATACGATCCGCCTTAGAAGATGGACATTTGAAGTTGGAAAAGATACACACTAGCTAGAATCTTCCAGACATGTTAACAAAGGGAGTAACCAGGGAGAAACTGAGTTCCTTCTCAGTTTCAATTGGTCTTCAAGAATGAAGATGAAGATGAGAAATTTTCCAGGTCCAAGAAGGTTCAGAGTCCAGGATATATAGCAGCGGTGGAGTTGTTGAGATCAGTCTCCAAGTGGGAGATTGTTGGTTGTGGAACCTGATTATCTTCTTGATTCAGAGGTCTTTTACTTTCAGTCGTGTTTATACCCCATGAAGTATGTACACTCTTCCATGCGGGGGAGTGTAGAGCCCCCTCTGTGGGGTCCAAGGGGGCTATCCCCCCGGCTGGGGGCAAGCGGGCCCCCAGTGGGGGTTCGGGGGCGAAGCCCCCGAAGGAAAAATTGCCTTGTAAATGTATATTGTAATTTCATTGTAAATCTGGACTGTTCATTATAAGGTCGCAGATCTAACGATAGAGATTATGTTAGGGTTTTTTTCCCTAGAAGGCAACCCTCTTTTATGAGGGAAATGTATTGCAGCTATGGTTGATGGCGAATATTGTATTCTGAGATAGGAGACTGTGAGATAAAGAAGAGGAAGTTACAGTTGGTTTGTTGTAGGTTGTATCCCTTCATATGATGGATAATAATAAAGAAAGGACCTGGAAATTTCTCTGGTGGACGTATCCCACACTGGGTGAACCACATAAATCTGTGTCTCTATTGTATTGTGTATCCTCTTTGTTTTGTTTCTGCATTTGTTTTATTTTATTTCTCCACGGTCTTGTTTTTCTAACAGTTTTCACAGTGAAATGGTAAATATTTATCAATAAATGGTTTTTCAAAACCACGGACATGAATTAAAATATGGAAATTTAATTCTACAGAACAAAAAATATTTGGGAATTATTTTTCCCAAATATTTATGGGGAATATGGATAAATGAAATTAGATTTGAAAGAGTACAAGTGACATTTCAAAGAGAATGTGGCAGAGGAAGGAGTTGAAGCGTCGGAGGAATCAACAGCTAGATCATAAAATGTTTTCCCTGTTAATCATTGTAATCGGTTCCCATACCGAAACTGTCATTTGTAATTATTCTAATTTGTTTCAGAAGTTGAAACGTTTCATTTCAGTTATTGTAATCGGTTGCACACTGAAGGAACTCGAATTGTATAAGTATTATAGGTTCCAAATTTATTAGAGGCTGGCAGAAGTGCAAGGGCACGAGTTAGCTCTCTGAACTTGAATGTAATTTTCTGAAGCTAAATAGAATACATATGCAGAAGCTTTTGAAGTTTCTATGAAAAGATTCTAATGGTGGTGATATGAGTTTGTATTCTCTCTTTGTATGTATTTCCTATGTTTTTTATTCCATTGCACTGTCTTATGTTTAAATTGGATAGTTTAAAGGCCCAAAATTCATCTTATGATGCTCTTGGCTTAAGCAATTTAAACTATGTTAATTTTCTTCCAAACTAATTCAAAATTCATTTTATTAATGCTCTGACACAGTTACTTGTTTTCCCCTTTCTTCTTACACTCTATAAATTACAATTTATAACTTAGATTCATCGCCTCATTTAGCCTTTATCCTCTGGGGAGTTCTACCGACCAGTCATTGTTTCTATTCATTTTCATAAATTCGACTCCATAGCCCTGAGTGATTCCTCCCATTCCTTGCCAACAGAATTATAAACCCCCCCAAAAAACAAAGTAAACCTAGCCATTGATTGCCAAAGAAACACCAAGTGACACGAGAGAGCCCTCTCTGAGCTGAGAAAGCTAGTACCCATCTCTAAAGTGTTTTTGTAGGTTACCTCTGTCATTTGCTTTATCAGCTAAACAAATTTACAGAGTACTAACACCTTCTATAGCTTAATCCATATGGTTGAAGCCATATTATTTTGTGCTTCTAGTCACATTCTTGATCTTTGATTGTTGAGTAACCATTTAGAGTTCAAGGACAATCTTTATCCTCTTTGGGCAAGTTCCAATGCTATGAACATTCATCCTTCTAGTGTTTAGAGTTTCCCCCCATTATGTTGGTGGATTCCTTGTGTTTTGAAACTTTTTTGTCCACAAAATGTTCCCACAATAGCTAATGTCCTCTTCTTCCTTGAATTTTTTCTTTATTGCCTCCACTTCCTACTGTAACCTCATTATGGAAGGCCAATGGACCAATAATAGTTCGGGAGTTTCACTAGAAACCTTGTAGATCTTATGCCACCTTTTCTATTTCATTTAGATGCTAAGATGACCCTGGAATTTGATACTGACTTCTCCTTCAACATTGCATTGTGATTGTGCATGTAATGACCTCTTAGATGTTTTCTCGTATTTCCACATGGAAACATTTCATTCATTGTAGAGTCTTCCAAGTTGGTCCCATTCATTCATTTAGATCATTTTCTCCTAGCCACTTGGTCATAGGTCATTCACTACACATATGTTCTCCCTTGAATCCTGAAAGTCTCCTTAATATACCGTGTAACTAAGACTTTGTTAGCCTATAACTTACCTTACCAATTTCTAAGTCTTCTTGTCACCTTTATTTGTATTATTCATTTAGGATAATAGTAATTTATCCTCAAGTGATGATTCAACATGATTTAGTTAAGAATTTCTAGCCTAGTCACCATGTAAGGGTTTTAGGATCTAGAACACATCTTTCTATGAGGCGACATCACCCATTGTACTATATATTTGTAACTTTGGTGTGAATATTATATGAGATGGCTTGAGGCCTTTTTCATCATGTCGTTGTTCCTGTCTTGTTGTTATATTTATTAATATGAGGCGACATCACCCATTGTACTATATATTTGTAACTTTGGTGTGAATATTATATGAGATGGCTTGAGGCCTTTTTCATCATGTCGTTGTTCCTGTCTTGTTGTTATATTTATTAATAAAGTTTGATGGAGTTATCATAAGTCTGGAGTGGGGTGATCCCCTAGGATCCTCAGTATAAAAGCCCAATAGTAGAGCCACTAAGTGTTGGATAGTGTCACCTCATTGAGTTTGTCATTGAGCCTTTGCAAGGGTTCCCCAAATAGTGCTACTGGGCCTTACGAGATGTCAACCCAATGTTGAGTGTGAGGTCTTTCCAACATATCCCTAGTTACTAAGGAACCTCAAACCCATCCGCAATAAAATTGGAAATAAAACCAACACCATTACTCATGAATATGCATTCAAGTTCATTTACTCATGCAAACTCATGTGTTGTGAATTCAATGATTTCGATGGTGGATTTCAAACCATTATATGGATGTATTTCGGATTACTATACAATGCATTTTTCCAATATAGATGGCCGCACTATATAATGTATTTTTGAAACGCGTAGTCTAAACATGCTACGATTTCAGATATTTTCAAATCGTATTTTTCTCATTAGTTTTGCCCAAAAACTAGAAAATTTTAGAAGAATTAATGAAATGACAAATATCAATTGCTGAAATTACACAATTTGGAAGCAATAGAGATTTTCTAAGAGCCCTAAATCTATTTATGCATTCAAAAATACAATTTCAAGAATGAAAATTTGCAATTTGAAAAAAAATTATATAACCTAATTCCAATAATGATTATATGAGAAAGTCCAAATCATGTAACCCTTAGAATTCTCCTCTTAAATAACACAAATAAATTGAATCCCCCACCTCCCCCACACACCAAAACGAAGATAGGATGGATAGGGTATAATTTATTTGTATTATTTAAAAGGAGAAGTTTTATATGATGTGGTCTTTTACCAATAATCATTTTTTAAATAGTGTTTTTAACCCCTGAATGGAATAAGGGCCTTCAAAATTTTCTAAGGTGATTAAAATATATGATTTCAATCAATGAAATTTACAATTTTATCATGAATTTTTTAACAAAACTAATCCTAAAAAGTGCCCAGAAAAAATCAAAAACTTATAAAGTTGGAAATAATGAGAAGTGCACAATCAACTAGAGACATAATACGAATTTTAAGACTTTTTACTATCTATGGTAGAAAATAGAAAGTGTCATTCATATTATTGAAGAAAAAGAACAAATGTCATTCTTAGAAAAAAGGCTAGAAAATTATGATCTCAAACAGCGAAACTAGAGGACAAAGTACGTGAGCAGATAAATGAGAAGGAACGACAATTTTTCTTAAAAAAGAAAGTAGCGAAAGAGTTCACGATATTTGAATGACAACGTGTGTAACGCCGAAAACTTCGACTGCGACCACAAGCCATTCGACCAAAAGAATTGCATTGGAGGCAACATCGGAATCAAAGTCGATACAAATTATTTATGCTCGCCGAGCCTTCAATATTGACTTTTGTCCATCACACGTGAATTGACTTAGACTATTCTGTAAACACGCAATTGGCTAATGGCGGTGGAGGCTGCTGAAGCACTCAATAAATAAGACCGTGCTAAAGGTATCCACAGAGATATTACAGTTGCAATAAATCTTCTGTAATTTATATGCTGAGTTTCTGCTGCTGTTGCAGAAGAACGTTATAGCTGGTTAGTCTCACTGTTAGAAAAATGGCACTGAAAATCAGTTATCTCAATACCACCTCTCCTCTCCTTCTTGTGCTTCTCCTGATACTTCATTGTTCTAATTTATGTCACGCCGCAGAAGAAGACTCACAATGTCGATTCTTGGACACTGATCTGTCCAATAATTCTGTCAAAGTGGTAGATGGAGTTGGAATTCCGTTTATTAAAAGCACATGTGCTAGTTTCGGTAGCAGAAGATCATCAATTTCCCCGGAGGGCATGAATCCTCTTGTTGCTGCACTAGCCAGTGTTGCGTTTTTTGCAATTAGTGTCGCAGTGCTTCCGTATGTCTGTTTGAAGTCTCTGAGCGTTCAATGGCTGCATATGAACTCTATCCACCTTCACATGAGTCTGCTGGCATCTATACTACTTAATCCCTCCGCCATGGACGAATTTGAGGAATACGACATCATGTCGCGACGCAGAATTCGATCCCGCGGTAACAATCAGCCCAAGGCCTATTAGGCAGTCCAGTTAACGATATATCTTCGATATGGCAGAAGTCTTTACTGATAAAAACGCTGTGAAGGATGAATCCGCAAACAGATATATTTTATGGGATGGCATTGTTTAATAACGGAGGTAATACGTTGCACGTGTATTAACCCGTATTCGGTTCATCAGTTCCTTGAGTTTACTGGGCTTCTCTTGCTTGAAAAATATCACCTGAACAGCCACTCTTCATGTCATGTTGAGAGCTGGGTATCCCTCTAAGATAAGGAGCTTGCCCCTTTCACTCAATTTCTATCAAGCTCGTTCAATGCTATTTATTTATTTTTGGCATTGTTCCAGTACACCGAATTTAGATCCGTTTTCTCATTTTCTCATCTACATGCCACAATTTTCTTTCTTCCTATTTGGAAAAAGCCTAAAACATCATTTAAAATATTGTATCATGTGACAGTTATCTACGTAATTAAAATTAAAATTAGTACATTAATTTAAAAAATAAACAGCGAGCAAGCTAATAGATTTATTGGTGTCTACTCTAAAAAACACTTGACATACTTTTCTTGTGCTGGTACAACTCTCGCTGGTGTTTTGAGAACCTCTTAAATTAGTTCCACTTCAAGTTTCTTCTAAGATGTATTATCAACCTACAACAATAACCAATAAATCAATATGAATAATCAATAAATCAATATGTTTGTGTGTTTAGAGAGAGAATAGTGATCAATCTTCGAACTTTAAATTTTGTCATGATTTGGACTTAATTTTGAATTTTTTTTTGTTATTTTTTAATTTTGAATTTACAAAGAAGATGGATTGGAGAGAAGCATGAAATATGGAGAGAGAATGATCCTGGAATGCTATCTATCTGAATTACATAGGATATGTATTGATATATCTTTGGATTTATAAAGACAATTATATTAAATTGAGTAAAGATGGATTGACATTGATATTGCTTAAGAGCATTATGGACTACATTTATAGTAATGTATAAATCATTCTAAAAGAAATATAAATCATTCTAAAAGAAATTTAAGATGATATTAAAATGGGATGAATAACATTTTTAGTTTTTTTTGTTAACAAAAATTTCTAAATTTGAATTGCATGACCATTAAAATTACTATTTCCAAAAAAACAAGAAAACTAATGAATAAACAATCAACCTTAAAAAAGGGAATGCTATTAATATTTAAAAAAGAAAACTTAAAAACAAATAAATAGAAAAACAAACAAATACAAATCATCATTCTCCACATACTACATGTCACCAAAATGTTAATCACAAGCTACTCCGAACAAAAAACACCTCAAATAGAAACACTAATTACTTATATAGGTTTACCATTTCCACATACTACATGTCACCAAAATGTTAATCACTAATTTTATATAGAAGCTCCTCAAATAGAAACATTAATTACCTGCATAGGTTTACCATCCGTATCACTAGAGTTTAGGCCCTTTCAAGAGCCTGCGTTTAGGCCCTTTCAAGCGCCTGCACCATCATTAGCAGATGTAGATGTATTACCTTCATTTTAGATAAATTATCAAATATATTTGCAAAATATATTTCCATTTGCAGATGTATTACCTCCTCCTTAGGTAAATTATCAAATATATTTTTATGTTTTTTTTTTTTTTCGGCTCTGTTGCAATGAAGGTTTTGCATTATATATAAATTCAGACTTTGAGGTTTTTAAGTCATAGTTAATCTTAATAAAAATGATTGATAAAAAATACAATAAATTCGTAGGTCTATAGTTAATCCTAATAGAAACGGTTGGTAAAAGACATAAGCTCAGAAAAGTAGATAAATAAATATCAAAATATTAGTAATATATATGGAGTATATTGTTCAGAACGAACAAGTATATTAGTTATATATTGAGTATATTGTTCAGAACTAACAAGTATATTGATAAAACACTACACATGAATTATGCTAAGTGAGATTCACACAAATAACTCTCTGGCTTATGAACAGAGGCGTTATCGGATCTGGCTTAATGAGTTTTTGCATGGTTTTTGTGTTTGAAGGAAACTTTAGCATGTAGCTGCTCCACCATCCATCTTTGGTTTTATGAGTTTTGCAAGCTAAATGTGTTCTGTTGGAAAAAGAAAATCTCAGGCTCGTGGCCTATTTCGATTCAAATCAAATATACCTGAAACTGATACAAAGGTCAAAGCTTCATACAAAGGTTGGGTTGTCATAGTAAATGACTTCAGCATGGTCCACTTCCCAAAACATGCTTGCAACAACGTCGATGCGGCATCAGTGGTCAGTGCCAAGAAGTTCCAGGGGTGTGCAAGCTTTGTAATTGCAACTCTGAATCTACTAACCATCTTTTAGTCCACTGCTCCTTCACAAAGGCAGTTTGGCAAAGATTATATAAAATTTACCATTTAAAAATCTAGTGGGTTAGCACCACGGTCTCAAACTGTTTTAATGAGTGGACTCTGTTCCTGCAAGCTTGGCAGCTATTACTTACTGGCACATTTGGATTGAGAGAAATAAGATCTTATTTGAAGAACTTACGCCCTCTCACCTTTCACTGGTGCACAGGATTTCAGTTACTTTCTCTTGGAAGCCAGCTACCATTAACCCCATCTTAAATAGAGTTTGTGATATTACTTAGATTGAGGGCTTTACTTTGGCATGTTTCGATGGAGGTGGTTTCTTTAAGACTCATGCTTTCAGGATTACAAAATGGTACATAAATTACAGAGAAGGGACAGCTCCATGCGGTTAATATCCAAGGCTAGAAAATTAAAACAAAGAAATTGGCAATAAAATTTAAAGATATAAGGTACTAGCACATTTACAGGAAGCACAATAAAGCGGCCGACCTACTCTCAAAGAGGGCGCTAAAAGAACCTAAAGGTAGACTATCAGTTTATTATTAGGACAATAGGGAAGAAAACCATCTTACTCATCTTAATATCTTTGAAGCTTGAGCTTAAAAATCACAAAATGATGGAGAAGGAGAAGCGTGTGGAGTAGCTTGATTGTATTGAGGAGAGCACAGATTCTTTATGCAGATTTCCTGTCCTTACTTCAGATTTTAGTAGTGGTCTTTTTTGTGTGAACAGTATTGTAGTTGGTGAACAGTATTGTAGTTGGAAACCTCGAGAAGCCCCAAATGGGCTATGATGGAATACATTCAACCACCCCTTAAACCCATAAGTCATGAATATATTTTATTTTTTTTTATTTTCAATTCATTGTAACTAATAATAATTTAAATAAATTTATTTAAAAATAACAATTAAATAAAAATTTATTTAAAATTTTATCTCAATCAAAATTTAGTTTTTAAATTTTTGTGTAAAATTTACATTAATAAGGAAATTTAGTTTTTTTTAATTTTGTGTAGAGTTCACATGAATGAGGAAATTTAGTTTTTAAAATTTCAATGTATAGTTTAAGATATGAAAATTTATTTTTTAAAATTTCAATGTGTAATTTAAGATATACAATGAAACTTGCATTGTAATTTTGGAAAAAAAAATTCTTCCTCGTGTTCATGTTTGTTGTTTGTTTCATTTATTTAAGACAAAATTGTTTGTTCAAGACAAAATTGTATTTGGAAAGGTCATGCTTATTCTATTTTTAAAACAAAATTATATTTGGAAAGTTCATTCTTATTCTATTAATTTAAAACAAAATTATATTTGAAAAGTTCATGCTTATTCTATTAATTTAAAACAAAATTGTATTATTGACGTTTATATATCTAATGTTTGGAGTCATCCCCTCATTATGCGAGTGGATGTCTTATGTTACAAAACCCTTTCCCACAACAAGCAACACTCTTTTCTTCCTTAGCATGTTTTTTTATTACCCCATTTCTTGGTTTAACTTCCTCGTGGAATGCCAAGAGGACAAGAATAGTTAGGGAATTTCTTTGGCAACCCTATAAAGCTAATGGCCCTCTTCTACCACATTTGGATGTTAAAACAACTCCAAAATATGTTACAAACTTCTCCTTGGATGTTGTGCTATAACTATGCGTATAATTACCTTTTAGGCATTTTCTTGTCTTTCCATGTGGTACTGGTTCATTAGTTGTGGAGTCTTCCAAGTTGGTCTTGTTCATTTCATTGGAGAACTTTCTCCTAGCCATGTGGCCAGATATAATTCACTACATATAGGTGCTCCTTTTAATCCTCAATTGCTTTGTTGTAGTGTTGGTCCGGAAGTCTCCCCAAAGCATTATGTAATCGAGACTTGGATGGAGTTGTCCCATATGTGGAGTGGTGTGATCCCCTAGGAACTTTGGTACAAAGGGTCACTAGTAAAGATGCCAAGTGTTGGATGATGTTACCCTAGTATGTTTGTAGTCAATATTTTGCAAGGGTTCCCCTAAGCAGTGTAACTAGGCCTTGAGATATATGTTACCCCAATATAAGCATTGGCGACTTTCTAACATATCCCCCTACTAAAGTACCTCAAACCCATGTGCAATAACTCTGGAAACACGCTGGAAACAAAATAAAACAACATTAGCTTATGAATATTTATTTGAGTTCATGTATCCATACAAATGTGTGGGTTGAATTCAATGAATTTGGTGGTGGATTTGAATCATTGTATGGATGCATTTTAGAGCATTTGTGAAAAAGAAAATAATTGTTTTTGTGTTATTTCACAATATATAAACTATCATTATTTATTTTAATTGTAAACAATGTTAAATGTAACAATCATATACACAATAATAACACCTAGATTTATTTGAGAAACTTAAATAAGAAATCTTGCTTAAAATGGCTTCTTAACTCTTTCTTAAATAAGAGGATTACATGTATGAACTACACTCTTTCAGAACTAAGATTATTATGTGTTCTTACTCTTTTTCTACAATACATAGAGATATAAGTCTAATATATTGAACAAGCTTGTTCCCCCTGGTTTAAGCTTGTATTCTTCCTTTCATCTTCTTTATCTTTGGAATAGTCATCTACTATTGCCATCTTTTCCTCTTAAGAATTGTATCACAATTTCAGAAAATCAAAACTGAATCTTAGTGCAGAGAACAACAAAGGTGGTAAGAAGACTTGTGCCCTATCTTTCGCCACAAGTATTCCATCTTCTGCAATGTTCTTTTTGTGGCTTTCTCTGGCTTTCTCTGTCTCTATAGCTCCTTCTATAACCCATTTCATATGGTTGAAGCTATATTCTTTTTTGCTCCTAGTCACATTCTTGATCTTTGATTGTTCAGTACCCATTTAAAGTTCAGAAACGATCTTGCTCCTCTTTGGAGAAGTTCTGATGCTTTGAACCTCCATCCTTATAGTGTTTGGAGGTGCCCCCCATTTATGCTGTTAGACTCCTTATGTTTTGAAATGTTCTTGTCAGCAAAATGTTTCCACAATAGCCAATGTCCTCTTCTTCCTTCGCTTGTTTCTTTATTACCTCCACTTCTTGGTGCAGCATCCTTATGGAAAGGCCAAGGGGCCAAGAATGAGCATTGAGACAAAATGGATTTCCCTTAAAATAATTAGAGAGGGCGCAAACAGGGAGACACATATTATAATTTTTACGACTTTTAACCCTTTCTGGCATAAAAAAAAAAAAATTGTCATACATATTCTTGAAGAAAAAGAAAAATATTATGATTTTTACGACTTTTAACCCTTTCTGGCAGAAAAAAAAAGAAACTGTCATACATGTTCTTGAAGAAAAAGAAAAACCGTCATTCTTAGGGAAAAAAAAATTAGAAAATTATGATGTTCTCAGACAGCGAAACCAGAGGGCAAAGTAGGCTGAGAGAAGGCTGAAGCCTCACTTTCCATGAAAATTAAAGTATTTTAAGGACAACGTGCGAAGACAAGAAATACGCCTACCCACGACCACGGTTAGAGGACCACCAGTGAGGCAAAAACGGAGTCAAAGTCGATCCGAAGTCCTTTCTGGGCAGTCAATCCTGTGTGTGTAAGGATAATCGTGTTATATTTTAAAATTGTTGAACAAAGCTTTCAATAATTTATGATCATCTAGCCTTCAATGTTGACTTTTGTCCAGCACACGTGAATTGACTTACTTACACTATTGTGTAAACACACAATGGGCTAATCGCGGTGGAGGCTGCTGAAGCACTGAATAAATAAGACCTATCCATATAGATATTGCAATTGCAACTTCTGTAATTTTTATGCTGAGTTGCTGCTGCTGTTGCAGAAGAACTTTATAGCCGGTTAGTCTGACTGTTAGAAAAATGGCAGTGAAAATCAGTTATTGCAATATCACCTCTCCTCTTCTTCTTGTGCTTCTCCTGCTACTTCATTGTGCCAATTTATGTCACGCCGCAGAAGCACTGGATAAATAAGACCTATCCGCATAGATATTGCAATTGCAACTTCTGTAATTTTTATGCTGAGTTGCTGCTGCTGTTGCAGAAGAACTTTATAGCCGGTTAGTCTGACTGTTAGAAAAATGGCAGTGAAAATCAGTTATTGCAATATCACCTCTCCTCTTCTTCAGCTTCTCCTGCTACTTCATTGTGCTAATTTATGTTACGCCGCAGAAGAAGAGTCAGAATGCCGATTCTGGGAAACTGATCTGTCCAATAATTCTGTCAAAGTGGGAGATGGAGTTGGAATTCCGTTTATCAAAAGCTCATGTGGTGGTTGCTGTAGCAGAAGATCATCAATTTCCCCGGAGGGCATGAATCCTCTTGTTGTTGCACTAGCCACTGTTGCGCTTTTTGCAATTAGTGTCGCAGTGTCTGTGCATGTCTGTTTGAAGTCTCTGAACGTTCCATGGCCGCATATGAACTCCATCCACCTTCACATGAGTCTGCTGGCATCTATACTACTTAATCCCTCCGCCATGGACGAATTTGAGGAATACGACATCATGTCGCGACGCAGAATTCGATCCCGTGGTAACAATCAACCCAAGACCTGTTAGGCAATACAGTT
>ML824499.1:32911-83500 GCA_009831015.1 Picea engelmannii | reverse complement strand
AGTTTGTATGCAAAATTTATTCCTCATGTAAGTTGACCTAAACTATTGACCACCATGGTACCGATTCGATAGTCCCTATTGCTCACACATGTGGCACTATTCATGTGTGGAATTTCAAGAATATTCTATAGGGTCCAAAATCATAACACTAATTAAGGGCTCACGCATGCAAAAACCCTAACCCTAACCCTAACCCTAGATGGCTATTAGGCTATGTTAAATACTAGGTCACTAGGAAAGGAAGGGGTTTCATTCTTTTGGTATTTTTATTGTTCCATAGTTGAGAAAAGCATCTAGGAGTGGGATATTAAAAAATAATGGAGGAGGTATAAGATTATGTAGTAGTCATTCAGGCCATAATGTCCATGACAACTCCATAGTGAGTGTCCCTTTCTTTGTACTTGTGGTTAATAATTGACAAAAACATCAGAGCGTATACCACACCTTCTAACTAGGTTTTCTCTCATAGTGGGTCTTCCAAGTCACATCTTGTGCTCACTTATGTGGATGGTGTGTTCATTTTCTTGTTTCTTTCATTTCAGTTTCAATTATTTCTATAATTTTGAGTGCTATGCTAGTAATATTAAATCCAATATCTAAGGTAAGATTTGTTATGACGAACTATTCTAGTGGAATATCCATGACAGTTTACAGATCAAGAAGGCAATTCTTTTATATAATAAATCCTAGAGCCATTGAGATCCTTCCCATTCCAATAATGCCATGTTTGAGAGCCCTTTACTAAAATCTAGTTCTACAAAAATTCTTACAAAGGAGAATAAATCATCTTCCTCTTTATCTCCATCATCACAATGTAATTCCTAAGGGATTTCTTGATTTGGATCAAACCTTCCAAAAAATGCTTAGGTAGATTTGGGAGCCTTACCCAAACCAAAGTCAATGAGATTAACATTGTTAATAGGTTTAAACTCTAGAGAACAAGGGGCAAGGAAGAGGCTTGTCATATCCTAAAACAATGGGCCTCCATTTAAAATATGTTGCTTCTCAACTTGGTTCAAAAACAAGATAATAAAGAGACCCTTGTCCCAAAATATGATAGTAAAATCTCCTCCTGAGTTGGCTCTCAACCATACCATAAGCAAATTGGTTGGTGGCCATAAACCATTAAATTGATGAACCAATGCCAACTCCAACTAGCATTCAATATTTTCTTGGATTTGTTCTGCTTAGAGGCAAATTACTAGAGAATCATTATTCCCCACAATAAATTGGGCACCACTAATCTTTAAGCCTTCTCGTGGCTTCGATGCTACTAGAACATGTGAGCTAAGCAATTCCTTGAATGACTTTATGCCCCAAGACTCTATTGATGTGCATAGAATATTCCACAACTTTGACATTTCTCATAGATGACATGTAGGTTCCACTCAAATTCTCTTAGTTTTCCTATGCAAATGTCTCTTCCTTTGTGTAAATGGGTAGAACAAGAACCCTAGTTATGCATAAGGGGCCTTCTCCACTAACATAGCCATTCCAATCACTACAATAAAAAAAATGTGTCCTTAATAGGGTCGTAACAGTTAGTTTTTGGTCTTAACGATGACAAGTAGATGGATTTTGGTCCACTTATCTGTGAATGCATTACAACATCATTCAATATAATCCCTTTCGGTACAACTATGTAATGTCCCCATTTTTGGATTATTTTATGTTACAGAGTGGGATAACTGCCAGTGTAGCCAGTTGGGGGAGATAGTGATTTTAGGAGGTATTGAGGAGCTTTATGGGGCCGAATTACATTATTCACCATATTTAATCATCAGGATCCATTCCACACAACTTGTCTTTGGTTTCGTTGCATTCCGACGATTTCCGTAATTTTGAGTTATTATGGAGCATATTTTAATTAAATTCACTAAGGAGGTCATTTTGGGCATAATACTTGAAGAAACACATTAGTGTAATAGCTCATCGGAATCAGGAGGAAGAGCACTATAGGATAAGATGATGAAAAGTGACTTTCAGTGGCCGGAGAAGCCATAAGGACAAAGTAATCACTTTTTAGAGGAAAAAAAGGTGAAATAATTAATAAAGTGATTTTATGAAGGAATATTAAAAGTAAAGTAAAAATCACTTGGAGAGAAAAGTTGAATAGGGGTATAAAAGAGAGATAGGGGATTATATTCTCTCATTATGTTATTTGATATTCTGATGTTTGGCTTCTTATCTAGAGAGCCCATGGTACTTGGGGGGTTTGAGGGTTTTGACTAAATAAACCCTAGAGGTCAACAAGGGAGTGAAAGATTCTCCTATTCTTGATCCAAGCTTGGCCAAGGAGGTGAAATATTCCTCCCTCACCATTCTAGTTCAATTTATATTCAGCTACAGGCACCATTTCTACAGGGAAGCAGAGACAATGGCGCATTTTTGAAGGTTTTCTGCAGCTTGGGCACATCAGTTGGGAGGAGAGATTTGATT
Organism: Picea engelmannii; assembly: GCA_009831015.1. Taxonomy (NCBI): domain Eukaryota; kingdom Viridiplantae; phylum Streptophyta; class Pinopsida; order Pinales; family Pinaceae; genus Picea; species Picea engelmannii. The sequence goes on along the minus strand of ML824499.1, from coordinate 81,061 downwards.
TGGCTTAGGGAGAGTAGATCTATAGTAGAGATCCTTCCATGAGTCGTTGTGGCCACCATAGCACCATTTTGCAGCAATGTATGAGGGTATTCTTTTGCATATTCATTCTATTATCCAGTGGGGTGCATTTCTCTTTAGGAGGGTGCATTATTCATATTGGATCTAGTGATTTGGAGTGTGAGATCACTCCCAAAAGCTAGGAGATTCATCACAAGAGTTTCCAATCACCTGATCTACATATTGGTAGTTGGTTCCAGTGGTTTGGTGGTCATATTCTTGGAGGCCGAATTCTTAACTTGCTCCAATAAGAGAGAATGCACTTTGCTAAAGAAAACATCACCTACAACAAAGGGAAAGAGTTGGTCATGGAGATCTTTGGTATTCATCTTGGGGAGGGTCTTGGGAGCTCATATATTCTTCTTTCTATTGTACTTTGGAAGCATGATCAACCACACTCATTATTCTTCTATATGTATTCCAGATCTGCCCTACTATTGTATGAGGTAAGCTATATAATTAAATAAACTCATATCTGAGTTATTTGTGGCTATTTCTTATGTTGATCCTCTTGCATCTCGTTGTGTATATGTATTTGCTATATCTCTATCAGTTACTTGCTGCAAAACGCAATAAAACCATCCTAGCGCAATTGAGAAGGCAAACTCACAAACTGTTTGACAAAATACCACAACCAAAAAACATAAAAACTTAAATGTTCCAAGAAAATCCACTTGGGAACATTATAGTGGTATCAAAGTGAATTCATTCGCTAGTCTGTGATAAACATTAATGACCTAGAGGAGAAATGGATTTTGCAAAGGAGATTATATATTTTGATGACGAATATCAAGCCCTCAGTGAGACATTTAGGGCTCAAGTAACATTCCAACAGTTTGTATCCATCAAAAATCCTAGGTGGATTAAAGATGAGATTGCATTATGGGCCAAGAAGATGGAAGAAGTCAAGTGTTGGAGTAGAAGAGCAGGGGAAATCAAAGCCAAAGAAGTCAGGAGGGTAGATACATCACCACATGCTAGCAGATTGAAAGGATCACATATTGAGTCTACAACCAATAGGAGCAAGGAAATTTTCTACAGTTGCAAAGAGCCTTGGGAGTCAGATCACAGATGCAGGGGTAAAGGGAGAGTGCATTACATTGAGGTGCACTACAACAGTGATGGGGAGGATGTGTATGAGGATGTGGCCTTAGATGCCCCGTTAGAGTAGTTCTAGGACTCCTACACATCTAATGGAAAGTTATAGAGTCAAGGTGATAGCGCATGTGCTTCGGTTTTACGATTGGAAAGTGTTGAGGACTCAACACTTCACCATAGTGGTGATACTTGTGAGGGTTTAGCCATGGCAACACCTAGGTAGGAGGAGGATCGAACATTGGGTGATCCACCTTTGGGTGTTGATATGAGGTCATGTGTGGGGGATAATGATTCTCCTATGGAGTTCAGCATGACACATTCCTTATCTTCCCAGTCACTTATGCTAGGCACGTCACATGAGGATATCAGTGGCATTCCAGATATGGTATATGAGCCTTGTGTAGTGATTGAACACAAGGGACATATGGATATGCAGGCCCAGGAGGAGAGGCATGACTTGGAGACAAATGACGATATGCATACCTATCGATATGAGGAGAGTGAGTCACCTCTTTTGGGGAGTCCATTGATAGATCATTTTGGAGAGACCAACATGTCGATGGGATACTTACTTCCGAGACCAGTCTATAATGACGAGGATGATTTCTTTGTTGGTCAGGATGACCATATCACACATTTGGACACATCTTTATGGGATCTGGGCGCAGATGATATTAGTAGGGTGAGTGCACAGGAGGATACAATTGTACATACATGATATAGGGTGGTTCAGATGAAGGTAGCCATAGGTGATGATGTACAATGGCATACATGAGGAGTCAATAGCACAACAAACAATGGAAATTACAATGCCTTATATCTTAAGGAGTGTGTTGATGGGGATTCCATTGTTGACATAAGAAGTAGGAGTCGTGAGGTATCACCTCAACAGGATAGTGATCACGAGTCATGACACTTGACAAGACAACTGAGAGTCAGCGAGGACATGATCATGGAAACCATTGAACACATTGATGATACACATGCATTGATGACAGATCATTGTTGGAGGGCCTTGATTGATATGGATTTATGAGCGGAATGAAATAAATAACAAACTCAATAAATCAACACACAGATAGAAAGAACAAATATCTAGTGAACAATAACTTCTATTGAATAAATAAAATAGGTTGAAACTGCAAAACTGCAGAATTGAAAACAACTTGCTCGAATGGTGGTATCTATCTTTGAGAAGATATGTGGCTTCTATGCTCATCCGTATGAGAAAAATTATTACAATGAGGCTCCAGAGTCTTTTTTAACATTAATCATGAATGCCAAAACCCTAGACATCCAAAAACCTAACCCTAGGATATGAAATGCCAAAAGTTATGTGGGCCCTGATGGGTAAGTTGGTACCTCAACTTCCTAGGGTCGTAACTTTTGCATACGACCTCTGTTTTAGGCGTGTTATAGCCCATTGGAAAGGTATTTTAGAGAAATACACATTATTCCATAAAAATATAACTCCATCTATAGTTTGAATATGGAAAGACAAAAAACATTATTTAGGGCCCCAAAACGGCCTTGGAAGTACAGAAAGATGTATTGACATGAAAACTTCCAAAATAAGCTAGTTGGATTAGGTGGGTGACCAAAAATATCCACCTGGATGCTGTGTAGGGTTTTAGATAGCCTTAGAAGTGTATAACCCACAATTACAAAGAATTACATAAGAACGTGTTGAACTAAAAATTGTGAAGAGGAGTCAGTTGCAATAGGTGGGTGGCCACCAATATCCAGTTGGATCAGTCCTCCCCCCTTAGGAAGAAACAATCTCCATTGCATTGAGTGCTCCCATCATGTGAGGAAAATTCTACTAAATTTGGATCCAGGTGAGACACTTTCCTTGGTGCAGAAGATGCCCTGCCTTAACAACCCGATAAAGTCGGATCCTCTACTGGTGAGTGCCCTTGACCTGTGTGTCCACTATATGATCAGTGGATGCTTGTTCCATGTAGTCAGGGTTGAGCTATGTTGGTGCCAATTGTTATGTGATCTCTGAGGTGTCCAATAATGGTGGAAAATATGGTCGGAGGAGGTCCACATTGAACATTGGTTGCAAGCCAAGGAAGGGAAGAGTGTTGAGCTCAAAAGAATTGTCACCCATAGCCTTGGTGATAGTGTAAGGCCCATATCAAAGTGGACAGAGCTTCTAATGGGGCCCTGTAATGTGTTATTTCTAAAAATGTAACCAGAACTTGTCTCCCACCTGAAACTTGTGCGGTACTTGGTGTTGATCATGGCACTGCTTGTACTTAGCATTGAATTTATGAATAAACTTATGGACTTGTTGGCGGATGTGTTGAATCTGATCAATGAATCTGGTGGCTTCATCGGCCTCAAACTGAACATGGGAAGAATCTGTCTATGTGGTTGCAAGAGGTAGTGCAACATCAATGGGACACAAGGGTTGGAATCCCAACCCCACCTGAAAAGGGATATGGATGATGGAGCTATAGAGATCCTCGTTGTAGCTATGTTGAACATAGGGAAGACTCTCATCCCATGTGTGTGGATGCCTAGAGTTATACATGAGAAGGATATGCACAATCATCTAATTGACAACCTTTGTTTGGCCATCAGTTCGAGGGTGGAAGGAAGTGGATTTAGTGAGCTTGGTTTCCAATAGTGACCAGAGACTCGACCAAAATGTGTTGAGGAACCTGTTGTCTCAATCAAAGATGATGGTTTGTGGTATCCAAAAATGGACCCACACTTGTTCAAAGAAGAGCTTGGCATTATATGTCTCTGTATTGCCCTTATTGCAGGCTGTGAGAATGGCTATCTTCGAAAACCGATTAACCACCACAAATACACAATCCTTGCCTTGCTTGGTGGATAATCCATCAAGATGGATTTTCAAGGCCTCTTGGGAGTAGGAAGAGGGGTGTATAAGCCTTGCTTATTTATGGTTGGCCTGGAAATGGAATAGGCAGTGCAATATCTGATATACTTGTTGACGTCATGTCGAATTTTTGGCCAATAAAAATGTTTCTATAGAATGACCACAGTTTTCTCCATGCCAAAATGTCATGCCATCCAACTATAGTGAGCCTCCCAAATAATCTTAGCATGATCTATATTAGGAAGTTCACAGAGATGACCCAGATGGCATAAAATTCCATATTGAATATGAAAATCGGTGACATTCACACCTGTACCCAAGAGTTGATAGGTGGTGGCGAAGTCTAGATCTTGCTGATAAAGTCGAGGCCATGCATATGCCTCATGCCCACAGGAATGGAGAACGGTGGTGAGTGAAGCCATGGGAGGTTGAATGAGGCAGTCAACGACATGATTTTTTCTCCCTATCTTATACTTGATGTTGAGATGAAACTGATGCGGGTAGGTGGACCACTTCTGATGGCGGTCATTCTGCAACTTCCCCTGTGTTTGTATGAATTGAAAAGGCTTGCGATCAGTGTGGATGATTGTCTCCTTTCTTAGAATTTAATGTTTCCATTGAAGGCAGGCTTGTACAATGGAATAAATTTCCTTATCATACGTGGGGTATTTCCACAAAGTATCTGAGAGTGTCTCACTATGGTATGCTATCAGATGACCATGTTGAGTGAGAACTGCACCTACAACATAATCAAATGCATCAATCTCAATCTTGAACGGTTGTTGTAGATCAGGTAAGGAGATTACTGGAGCTGAGAATAAACAATGCTTTAGATCATCAAATTCTTATTGTTGTGCCTTCCCCCACACGAAATTTTCCTTGAAACTCCTTTGGTCACTTGGCTGAGGGCCCATGTGATATGGGAGAATCCCAACACGAACCGTCGATAGAAGTTGGAAAGTCCCAAGAAGATTTGAAGCTCGGTTAGTGTGGTCGGGGCTGGCCAGTCACAGATGAATTGGATATTAGTTGGATCCACATGTACCCCATGTTCATCAATAATGTATCCCAATTATTGGACCCTGTTCATACCAAAGGATCATTTTTCCAAGTTGGCATATAGTTGGTGCTGCCGTAGAGTGCTCAAAACCTGTTGCATATGCTGCATGTGCTCCTCCCAAGTTATTTTGAAGATGAGGATGTCATCCAGATATACCACCACAAAAGAGTTGGTGAAGGGTCTCAATACATCATCCATCAACCTCATGAAAGTTGTTGGTGCATTTGTTAGACCAAAGAGCATGACCAACCATTCGAGGAGACCTTCTTTAGATTTGAAATATGTCTTAAATACATCAATCGGTGTGATGGGAACCTGGTGGTAGCCAAACTTTAGGTCAATCTTGTTGAAGAACGTGCCCCCCTTGAGTTGGTCAAGAAGGTCATCAATTCGGGGAATTGGGTACCTGTTCTTGACTATGATTTTTTTTAATTCTCTATAATCAATGTAGAGCCACCAAGTCTCGTCTTTCTTCTATAGTAGTACAATCGGGCTTCCACAAGGGGAGGATTTGGGTCTGATGTGACCCTTTTGAAGCAACTCTTAGATCGGATGCTTGATTTCATCATTTTCCATCAGTGAGAAATGATAAATTGGTCCATTAGGTAGAGGTGCACCGTGGGTTAGATCAATTGGATGCTTGACTTGGCAGTGCGTTGGTACCCCAGTGGGTGAGGAGAAGATGACTCTGTACTCTTCTGTGATTCCGTCCACTTGCTTCTGCTACAAAGAGAGGCTTTGTGTAGAGGTCATGGATGTGGCGATGACCTTATGCTTACTATGAGAACGAATCACAAAGAAGATGAACTTCTTGTTATGTGAAATAACCTTACTGCATTTCTTATTAGAGATTAAAGAAATAGTGGTAGGCGGTGCTACCTCTGGTATCTTGTGCAATTGTCTACAGAAAGTAATAATAACACTATGGGTTCTAGACTCATACACAACATGTCGCTTCCACAAATATGGTTGTCCTAAAATAACATCACAAACTTCAAGGGGAGCAATATCACACAATACCTCATCTTTGAAGGGATTGATGTCATAGGGAAGATGAAACTATTGGTTGATGTGAAGATATCTTCCTTGGTAAAGCCAGTAGATGGTGTAGGGTTGCGGGTGCGGTGTCATTGGAAGGTCCAGCCACTTGATGACCTCTACTGATATCAGGTTCTTCTGACTGCCGCTTTTGACAATGAAAGGAAGTGGAACCCCCTTTACCCACATTTGTGAGTGAAAGAGGCGTTCTCGTTCCTCTGGTTCTTCTAGTTCGATTCATTGGACTTTGGTGGTAATGATAGTGGTGTTGGGATCAACATCAATAATTTGCTTCCATCCTTATGGATTTGATTCAAAGTTATAATATTCCTCGAAATCGGAAGCTTTCAGCTCGGCCACCAATGAATTCTTGGAGCGACATTCTTCGGTGTTCTGCCAAGTGAGTTTATGGTATTCACACCACTTTCCTGTGTCCTTCTTCAACTTCTCAATACCCTTCTTGAATTGCGGCTTGAACTGGTTGTTCTGAGAGTGGTCATCTTTACTCTGTCCCTTGTTTTGTGGGTTGGGGCCACCTTTTCCCTGCTTCGGCTGTGAGGAGTTTGCAAATCCAATTCTCTCCTCTTCTACTTAATTTTTTGCTCGATCTCTACATCATATCTATAAGTCATACCCAATGATGCAATGTACAGAAACTCCATTTCTATTTGAATGTATCTATGCATACAGCCGTGGTATTTGAGTACCAGATGTTGTTCAAATTCTTTGATACCCAATTTGGTGCATAGTGTATGGAAAATATTGGTGAAATCTGGTATTGTATGGTCCCTTTCCTGACATAGAGTGGTCCATCTTGTGTACTGGTCCTCGTAGCTTCCAATAGGGTAGTATTTTTCTTTAATGGAACCCCTAAAGGAATCCCATGTGGGGGTGACCACAAATATTGCAGATTCCTCTATGGCCCTTTGCTCAGAGTAAGTATCCCACCATTCCTTAACATGCAGGACAACCTTGAGGAGTGAAAAAGTAATATTTTCCTTATTGAAAAAATTGTGGACCGAAAAATACCCTTCGAGCAGATTCATCCATTTATCTACAACATTTGCATCTATCAATCCTTCAAATAATGGAATATCAAAATTTACTTGTACCTTGAAGGGGGTTTCATGGCCACTTGATGAAGATGTGTCTCCTATGGGCAGTCGTTGAAGGATCTATGCAAAGTTGTCCATCATTTCGTTCCTTTTTCGCGCAAGGGCTTCCTGGAGAAATAGTTTAAAAGGATCTCCCGATCCATCATATTTCTTCTCATTCCCCATGATTTGTGGCACTCAGAGTGACTGATCTTGCAAAGGCTTGATTGGTTCAAGTCCCAACTTCTTGTACCCAGATCTTGTCAGGAACATGCACGAAGAAAAATAAATGAAGAGCAGACCGCTCTGATACCACTGATCTGAATTTATGAGAGGAATGAAATGACTAACAAACTGAATACAATAACACATAGATATGGAGAACAACAATAGATGTCCAATGAACAATAACTTCTATTGAATAAATGAAATAGGATGAAACTGTAAAACTGCATAACTGAAAACAACTTGCTCGAATGGTGGTAGCTATCTCTAAGAAGAGATGTGGTTGCTACACACATATGTCTAAGTATAATGATTATAATGAGGCTCTGGAGGCCTTTTTAACATTACTCATGAATTCCAAAACCCTAGACATCCAAAAACCTAATCGTATGAGATGAAACACCAAAAGTTATGTGGGCCTCAATGGGTAAGTTGGTACCTCAACTTCCTTGGGTCATAAATTTTGCATACGACCTTTGTTTTAGGCGTGTGATAGCTCGTTGGAAAGGTATTTTTGAGAACTACCCATTATGCCATTAAAATTTGACTTTGTCTACATTTTGAATGTGGTAAGACAAAAAAATATTGTTTAGGGCCCCAAAACGACCCTTGAAGTACAGAAAGATGTACTGACATGAAAACTTCCAAAATAAACCAGTTGGATTAGGTGGGAGGCCACCAATATCCACCAGGAATTTGTGTAGGAATTCAGAAATCCACAGAAGTGTAAAACCCACAATTACAAATAATTACAAAAGAACTTGTTGAACTAAAAATTGTCAAGAGGATCCAGTTGGAATAGGTGGGTGGCCACCAATATCCACCTAGATCATCGATAGCACATGATAGTTCGTATGGGGATCTTACCCTTGATGATTTCCAGACACCCAGAGAGAGAGTGACTATGATGAGGACCAACTAACAACAACTACTTATGGATAGAGATTACCTCTTGGAGGTTGGCGAGATGTATCATAGGGCATGGAGGGAGAAGGAGAATGAGATGGACCCACTCACTCATGAGTTGGTAAGAAGCACACAGGGATTCTTGGAAGGTGCATAGACAACCATTCAGGAATCAGGGTGCAGATTGGAGGAGATACTTGAGGAGGCTAGTCAGGTATCCACTATGTCTATATCAACAGAGAGTCAGATATTTACTTCAACTACATCACCAGAGGATGTTAGTGGTTTGGTAGAGGAGCACCAGATGATGGAGGAGCGTGAAAAGTACCTAGGATCATTGATGCTTATGGAGAGATGTGATGAAGATATGTAGGAGGATGTCTATGTGTCACAGGGACCACCATTCATGAGGGGTTTTGAGACAGTTAGTCATACACGTACACATAGGGATTCTAGAGCCAGGGGAAATTATGGGGACACTTCCATTTGGGTTCCAAGATTGGTTGACATCCATGTAGAGGTTGATCCAGTAGTACACCCAGGATATAGGATGATGCAGGAGGATACAAGAGCTTCATGAGTATACAAGGGAATATATTGATTAGAGGTAGTTCACAGGGGCATGCAGAAGTGTACAGTGGGATCTATGGGGATGCATTGGAGTGCAAGGAGGATACATACTTGGTGGAGTGTGGAGATTCTTCTCCCTTGCAGAAGTACATGGATCTGGTAGATCACCTTCTCAATAGAAGTAGTCATATGAGTGATGATGGAGGGAGTGTGATTGACCATCAGTTTGTGGAGTTACCTATTGTTGTACCCGATGGTTTTAGATTAGTGAGGAGTATAGGCGATTATTCACCATGGGTGTCAATGGATGAGTTCTTGGTCAAGACTTTTAGATTAACCAATGCATATGACACTCCCCAGTCCTACATATAGTTGCATTTATTTTTGTTATCTTTCCCCAATACTTTCATTATATACAACATGATAGGGGAAGATTTTCAGTTGCATGGAACATGGAGAGTTGTTAGGAAGATACCTCATGATAGGGGATATTTTCTTATATGCAGCAGGATAGGGGAGGTTCATCCGAGATAGTCACATAATTCCTTGGGAGTGATGGAGAGAAGCTTCAACCATGGGACATAGGATATTCCAAAGGTGGATATAGGTTCAGAGTCTCAGTGGGATGAGGACATAGGTTTCTGATGAGGACTATGAGATTAGTTGGAAGGATGTATTGTCACATCAGACATCATTAGAGATCTTTAGGACCATACATGATGTACCTTGTGTTGGATAGCTTGGCCATTTCAGGACTCTTCAGCAGATTGGAGAGAGATTCTCTCAGGAGAATCTCGAGGATGATGTCATGTGGAGCATGGGGGAATGCTTTGTATGTTAGCATCACGAGTCAAGGAATGATTCCTTAGTCACCCTTGTTTCAGGGCAGAGTTGGGAGAGTATGTTAACGTCTCTCAACCCTGGTGTACTAGAGATATCTAGTAGGGCTGACACCATATGGGTAGTACCAGAGTATGGGACACTACATACAACAGTGTGGGTTGATAGGTTTAAAGTTCAATAGGTCTTGAGATACTTGGTATGCCAGCCTCCCTATCAACCCACACTGGTGTATGTCTAAAGTTCAATCTACAACACTTTGGTTGGAGGTTTAAAGTTCAATAGGTCTTGAGATACTTGGTATGGTAGCCTCAGAGTTATGTGATGTAGGGTTTGGTTATCTTCTAGAGTGCATGGGAGTCTTAGGGACTTGTATGATTGGTTCATTCCATTGTTGGGGGAATTTGAGAGCATATTGAGATGAGGATCTTGTGTGGCAGGATGGATCAACTTGGTTGAGGATCAGGTATATTAGTAGATCATCTTCTTGGTTATCATGGGGTCTGGATTCTATCAAATATGGTAGTTGGGACATGGGTTTAGGTGAGAGACTCCTTGTTGGATGGATATTGTATTTACTTATTTCATTGGTTGAGGGTATTCAAGAGACTTTGGGTGTTGATGTCTTACAGGACTATACTTTGTAGGGCACTACAGTTCACATATTGATTTGGTATCCATGGATTGGAGTGCTTGGTAGTCTAGAGTTTGATGGATTTGAGATCCGAATGGAGCAGTTTCTTGAGGAGTTGACCGAGGATCTACTGCACATGATCATTCTACTCATCAGGAGCATTAGGGTGGCATGCGTGGTGAGCACTTGGAGGGAGTATTTTTTGAGGGGAGATTAATACATGTCACATAGGTGGATATGCGACTCGAGGATCATACATAGATTGATTTAGTTATTGCTTGAGGACAAGCAATATTCAAGCGGGGATGACTGTAATGTCCCCATTTTTGGATTTTTTTATGTTACAGAGTGGGATGCCTGCTAGGGTAGCCAGTTGGGGGTGATAGTGAGTTCAGGAGGTATTGAGGAGATTTATGGGGTCGAATTACATTATTCACCACATTTCATCATCAAGACCCATTCCACAGGACTTGTCTTTAGTTTTGTTCCATTCCGACAAATTTGGTAATTTTGAGTTATTATGGAGCATATTTTAATTAAATTCACTAAGGAGGTCATTTTGGGCATAATACTTGAAGAAACATCTTAGTGTAATAACTCATCATAATCGGGAGGAAGATCACTACAAGATAAGCTGATGAAAAGTGACTTTCAGTGGTCGAAGAAGCCATAAGGACAAATTAATCACTTTTTAGAGGAAAAAAGGTGAATTAATTAATAAAGTGATTTTATGAAGGAATATTAAAAGTAAAGTAAAAGTCACTTGGAGAGAAGTTGTGAACAAGTGTATACAAGAGAGATAGGGACTTTTATTCTCTCACTATGTTATTTGATATTTTGATGTTTGGCTTCTTAGCTAGAGAGCCCATTGTACTTGGGTGTTTTGAGGGTTTTAACTAAATAAACCCTATAGGTCAACAAGGGAGTGAAATATTCTCTTGTTATTGATCCGAGCTTGGCCAAGGAGGTGAAATATTTCTCTCTCACCATTCTAGTTCAATTTTTATTTAGCTACAAGCACCATTTCTATAGGGAAGAAGAGACAAGGGCACATTTATGAAGGTTTTTTGCAGGTTGGGCGCATCAGTTGTGGAGGAGAGATTCGATTTGGATTAGGGAGACTAGATATATAGTAGAGATCCTTCCAGGAGTGTTTTATACCACCCTAGCGCCATTTTTCATCAGTGTATGAGGGTATGCTTCTGCATATTCATTCTATTATCCAGTGGGGCACATTTCTCTTAAGGAGGGTGAATTATTCATATTGGATCTAGTGATTTGGAGTGTGAGATCACTCCCAATAGCTAGGAGATTCATCATAGGAGTTTCCAATCACCCGATCTACAAATTGGCAGTTTGTTTCATTGGTTTGGTGGTCATATTCTTGGAGGTTGAATTCTTAGCTTGCTTCAGCCAGAGAGGGCGCACTTTGATAGACAAGACGTCACCTACAACAAAGGGAAATACTTGATCTTGGGGATATTTGGTATTCAGCTTGGGGAGGCTCTTGGGAACTCATATCTTATTCTTTCTATTGTACTTTGGAGGCATGATCATCCACACTCATTATTCTGCTATATGTATTCCATATCTACTGTACTATTGTATGAGGTCAACTATATAATTAAATAAACTCAAATATGAGGTATTTGTGGCTATTTCTTGTTTTACTTATTTTTCATCTCGTTGTGTATATGTCTTTGCTATATCTCTATCATTTACTTGTTACAAATCTCAATAAAACCATCTTAGCGCAATTGAGAAGGAAAACTCACAATCCATTTGACAAAATACCACAACCAGAAAACATAAAAACTTAAATGTTCCAAGCAAATCCACTTGGGAACATTACAAACTATATGTTCAACCACTACCTCAGGGTACCCTAAGGGAACCTCAAGAGTTGAACACCCTCATGAACATTGAATTGTGAGCATTAAAGAAAAACTTATCATTTCTTATTAATGGATCCAACTCCTTTAAACTTTAAATATGCATGTGTATTTTTGTGTGAAGCTATTTTATATAATTTTAATATTTCTAGATGGACATTTCCACTATTTATTAAGATAAACTCATATATATATATATATATATATATATATATATATATATATATATATATATATATATATATACATATACTAAAGCTTAAGTATTGAGTGTGTTTATATCGAAATGTGATTGTTCACCATCATTAGTCCCTGCCCTTGGGGTTGAGGGACTATTAGTAATCATTTTTCCAGTAGTTGCACACAAACCAATGCAAACTAACAATTTTAACCTAAGTTTTGAGGGATCCATAAAAGTTTGCAACTCACATTTCAATTTTTACTCTAATTTGTTAGTTTGTGGTCTTATTTGGCCTCTTCCTGAGGCATAACTGGACCATATCTTAGCTTAAAAGGAGTTTAAAGTGCATATTTGATGATTAATTTTTTCAAGTTCAAGTAATGCTAGAACTAATTCTAACATTACTTCCCGACATTAAATGTAAAACTGTACCATTTTCTTAATCTTAAAGCTTCTCCAATGTTTATTGGAATGCCCAGTTTCCACCTTGTCACACATTATCTCAGTACCTTGTCACGCGTTGCCTTTGTTTGGCTCTTGGCATGGTGCCCATGTGTTTCACCACCAAGATGAAAAAGACTTTATCCTTTCGCCATCAATAGTTTGCAGTTTACAACAGTTTTAATTTTATAAGTGCATTCTTCACTCTTTTTGCTCTTTTTACCAGGTATATTCTCTGCAACCAAACCAGGTAGTATTATATGCGACCAGATGCTTCAAGGTGGAGTATTTTTTCTTACCAGGTATATTCTACAACAAAGTGGATTATTTTTCTTGCAATTTTTCATACATTAAATCGTGTTTTCATACATTACTTCAACATGATACATATTTTTCCACAATGAACTTACCACCATATATGCAGGTAGTATTTTATCCAACCAAAGGTTTCATGGTAGAGTTCCATGATTGTGAGACCCTTTGTCTAAGCAATTTTCCCTACATTTTTTCTATATTGCATAGAACCCAGTCACAGATATAATTAAAATAGGAAAAATAACCTTAATCGAAAGCTTTGAAGTAACTTATAGCTTTTCTATTGACTGTCTCTTTGGTGGTCTCTGTAGGTGATGATCCCTATGATCACTTGCAACACCTAGGACCAACCCCAACTATGAATAATGATGCCTATGATGGGTGGGTGCCAACGAGAATAAATCCTTCCATTCGGTCTACCTTCCCCGAATATGAAAGGATTGACCTTCCCTTCTCTTTCTCTTGCTTCCTGATACTCGTATCGATATTGATCCACTTTTGTTTGGTCATGATATCCACTACTGCCTTCTAAGGTAAGCGATAAATACTAGCAATTGCTCAAGCCCTTAGTTTTTCCAACCCAAAACCAAAATCTGAGATAACTTGCAGCAGATTCTAAATAAGCACAAACACACAAAATAATGATGCCATAAATAATTTGTCACCCCTCAATATATCCCCCTTCTTCATGTGAAGTTATATGGGACATGAGTGGCTTTAGCCTACTAGCTATGACCTTCAAGGATATGATCTTATATATCACATTGCATAGTGAGATAGGTATGAACTTGTTTGGGGAGTTAGCCATGTCTTCCTTGGGTATGAGAGTGAGAAAGGTGGAATTAAATACTTGAAGGATTTCTTGCGAGGCTCTTGATTCATCCACCACTCTCCATACATCTAAACCTATGATATCCCAACATTTTTGGAAGAATTTTGTAGTGAACCCATTAGGACTAGGTAACTTGCTTGTTATTATTTCCATAATTGTTCTTTCGACTTCCTCCAAGGTGAATTATCTCATGAGGCTTGCACTCTATTATTGAGTTCCTAGTCGAGGGATGTGGTTTAATATGGAATTTATGGCCTACTACCTATCAACTATTAGCTCTAAGAGGAGCTAGAGATAATAATATTTGAGCTCTTTTTCAACATCACTGTGTTCATCCAGTTTCTCTCCATTGACACTTTGCAGGGAAACAATTTTATTATGGTGCTTGTGGTTGATCATTATGTTGTGGAAAAATCTGGTATTTCTGTCTCCTTCCTTAAGCCATATCATTCTACATTTTTTCCTCCACAATATTTCTTCTTGCTTCAGCCTTACTTCGTTATGTTCTTTAAAATTGTTCTCTTTTCTTTTGAGATCATCACTCATACATTCATTTATGATGGCAATCTGAACCTATTCCATTTTGGCTTCCAAATATAGTTTTGTTCCAAAGATTTAATTTGAAATTCAAAATTTTAAGTTGTTGTTGAATTCAATATATCGATGATCCCTTTAATGGATCTGCCTCCTTCCACCACTATTTTATATTTTCTTTGAGGTCATGGTGATCAAGCTATAATTTTTCAAATCTAAAGGGTTTTGATTTGGGTGGCCCCAGAGTGTTCCAAGTTAGGCTTATGGGCCAATGATTCAATCCCACTCCTAGTAAAATTTCTTCTTCGAATGCAGCTCCTGATTGGATAAGGGATTACTATATGAGGAAGTGGTCTAACCTTACCACGACTTGATGCTTACCCCCTCTTCTCTTATTCTACGTGTGACAACTATTCTTGGTTGTCATATCTACCAATTTTATCTCTAAAATGAGGTTTTCTAAGAGAGCACTATCCTCATTTGGTCACCTTGTGCCTCCCCTTTTTTCACTCAATGAGGTTATTATATTAAAGTTCCATCCAATAATCCAATGATTCTAACCTATTGCTAAACCTTTGTTCCACATTATCTCTATAAAATCTAGTTTTGCAAGCATAATATTGGGTCCATAAACATTAGTAATGATAACTTCCATTATTGATCCAATGTCCTTGAAACTTGCATAGATAGTTTGTCTTGATGTTATGAAGTTTTATAGCACTATCATGGATAGATTCTATGGAATGTATAGACCTCTTGAGAAACCATCCACACTAATAGATACTAAAGCACAACCCTTTCAGCATCATGAGGCAATTGTTTTCCATTACTTCCCTATCACACTTAATTTCTTGAATCATAAAAATGGTGGGTTTGTCTTTCATGATCTTTCTCTTTATCAACCTTTACTTGCCCTTAAATTTAACCCCTCTTATGTTCTATTATGTGATATTCATAGTTAAACTTTAGGTTGAGTGGTGAAGTACTTATCCGATATAGTTGACACTTGTCCAAAGTCTAGTATTTGGGAAACCTCATGGGGGATTCACCTTTTTGACCAATATCTTATCACATTCGTTCATAAAGGGGGTTTTTAAATTGTGAAAAATAGATTCAAAGTGTTGTAGCTATTGTAGAAGGGATGTGGATTACGAGGGATATAAAAAGGGTATCTGGTAAAAATAAGGGATATCTAGTAAAAATAGGGTTTTTTAAATTGGAAAGATGTATTGGGAGGGGGGTTCAACAAAACAATTTTGGGGGTTATTTTTCAAGATCTAGTGAAATTATAGGTATTTTTTAATATCCCATGAGCACACACGCTAAGCCATAGGTTCACTAAGTGGAGACTGTGTGGGAAACTTACTCTTTGATTTTTTGCTTCCTGGATTTTCTACCTCTTTTTTTTCTTCCCACACTATTTTTTTTGTGGTTTGAGTTGTGTTGTTTTCATTCCTAGACCCGATGAGGCCCCTTGATTTTGTGTGGATGAATCAATTTTGTCTTTCTCTTTCAAGAGTTCTTTTTATAAGACTTGAATATATTTTTCTAATATATTTGTTATTATTTTTTCTTTGTATAATCCACTGAGTGTCGATAGATCTATTTTTTGTATGTTCATATTCTTTGTTGGTTCTGACGACTCCTCTAAATTGGAGTTGTTCTCTTCCTCGTCACTGATTTCTAGATCTACATTGACTTATGAATCTCCATCTATTGGTTCTAGTCTTGCCTCCTTTTGTATGTGCTTTGCCTCACTTAGATTGGTTGTGGGAGGCATATTTTCCTTTGTTGTTGATGCTTCCACTCATGATTTTATCTCTATGGGATCTTGTCCTTCCACTAAAGTCTAAAAACTCTTAGTTACTTTGGGATTATTGTTGTTTTCTTGGGTAAAGTTTTTTTTTCCAAACTCTCTTTTATTTGGAACCTTAACAAAACCCTCCTTGTCAACCCCTTCCTCATGATTATTGAGGTTAGTTGTGGCATTTAGAGGGTAGTCCTTAAGAACATGGTCGTTCTTGTGGAATTTCCTCCAATGGAAAGGTATGTGTTTGTAGTCTAGGGTTTGAAACCATTTTGAATCTTGGAAGTTGATGAAAATAGATTCTGGGAGATCTCCCAAAACATTCATATAAAAACAAATTGTTGCATAAGCAATATATCTACTTGTTCTAGTGATTTTTGAGGTTTTGACAAAGCATCACAACATATTTCCTATTCCCCCCAAGATTTATTCATCCAAAAATTATTGAGGAATGAGTATAACTAAATCCACACTAGAGCTAGTGTGAAATATTCATTTTTGGGATAAATTTATCCATCCAAAGCCTTATATGTGATCCTACATAATTAAATAAGTATGGCACTTCATCAAATACCCTTACTCCATCTTCAACACTTGTGAAAATGGAAATAAATAAACCCTTGGACCCTAGCTTCAGATCCACCTATCCTTTGGGTTTCCATGAGATTAAAGCTTTTTTTGAGGTTTAAAATCCCCTAAAATTCACCATGAATACATGATCTTTCATATATTGTATGTAACCCCTGACCCCGATTGATGTAACTTCATATTTGGGGTTTTCGATTACCTTAGCTAGGAAATCTCCAAGTTTTATCTTGTTTCTATTGCTCAGATATATAATACTTATGTGCTTTCTCTATTGCTATAAACTTATATCCAGAGTATCAACCTTCTCTTTTCATGCACCCCCCATTACCTTAGCCTTTCCTTCCTACCCTAACAAAACATCCTTGACTGAGGGGGGTTTCATTTTGACTCGCAGGTTCCTTGCATGCCATTAGCTAACACTAATTGGGGGCTAAGTGTTGTAGAAACGTTTCCCCTGTGAATAGGTGAAATCCCCCTTGGATCAAGACTCCTTTGATCCAAGATAGAATTTAACAAATGGTTACCTACTTTCCCCTTAAATATACTCTATGCCCAGAGACAAAAAAATAAGGGAAGATGAAAAAATGAGATAGATGACCTACCTCCTTTCGTCAGCTGTCCTCTCTACTCCAGCCCTTGATCTTGATGTCCAAGCTCTTGGTACAAGAGTAATCCTACAAGGAACAAAACAATACTTCTTTCTTCCACAATATTTTGTTAAGCAAAATAGATATATATATATATATATATATATATATATATATATATATATATATATATATATATATATATAAANATATATATATATATATATATATATATATATATATATATATATATATATATATATATATATATAACGAATTAGGCAGAAATAAACATGCATATGATGAACAACATATGCATGAGAGGAATATGCCCAGTTATATTATATGGAAAGCAATGAGTAATGAATCATTTACAAACTTGATGTCGATGTTGCAGCAACTACTCCAAGCTCTCCTTTCCAGCCCTTTGAATGTCACAAGACCAACAATATGACACTTCCAAGTTCCCCCCCGCCCCCTCACCCAAGAATGGACTTCATTATATAGGATTTGAGGCATAAAAACCATAGGATAATTTTGAGGAGATGATAGGATCAAATGAGGATTTATCTTAATAGACAAGATTGACCTTGACTTGGATAGAGGGTAGCTCAAATCAACCCATAACCAGCTGAAATCTCCCAAAAGCAACCTCTCCAAATAAGGCATAATGGTTGCAACCACTTCATTTACCCCCTAGAACTGAGCACGGGGTGATAGTATCACTCCCCTAAAATTGTTCAAGGAGTGATGACACGGGTTCATCACTCCTCTGCACATGGGAAGGGGGCGATGAAACAAAAAAAAGGCCAAAAATTCAAGGTGAAAGATGGTATTTCTACCTCCAAATGATAGGTTTCCCTTCCAACATGTGTAAGGATTATGACAAACACTCCCACATGGTGATGAAATTGTGACATTTGGTAAAGTGTGACACTATGGTGATGAAAGTGTGACACTTAAGTGCGACACTTGGTAGTGTGAAAAATAGGTGTGTAACAGATGCCCCCTAAAGTGTGAGGTCATAAGAGAAACTAATGGTTGAAACACTTTACAAAAACATGTATGTAAGGGTGCTAGAATAGGAGAGTTGGGCGGAAGCTACAAACAAACATCAAATAGTATATATGTATCATCTCCAAGGTAAGAATACCCATGCTCTGAATAAACTGACTCAAAGAATTGTCGTCAACCAATACATTGTGAGTCCATGAAAGCATTGACTAAGGATATAGCCACCAAAAATACAATGTGGATCCATACCTCCATGAATCGATCAGGTCATAGCCATAAAAGAATACATAGTGGAGCTATGATATGACAAAATCATAGCCATGGACCAATACAAAGTAAATTTATGTGAAAACATATATATCAATGATATCTCCAACATGATGACCATACTGGAATATTCTAAGTAATCAAATAATCCCCATCGCAGCCTGGGTGAGGCACATAACAAAGGTGAGTGCCTAAGTGGTTCCCAGGGTCATTGTCCCAATCTCGAAATGGTGTGATTCTAGCCACATGAATAGATGTGTTGATGTCAAACATGGTAGAAACCACTTTATTACTGGTCATTAATGTATATCGTTAACAAGTGTGAGGGAAATCAATAAATTATGACAATGACTCCCAAGATACCCTAGTACATTCCAGAAAATGTGAATAAATTAACTGAAGTTGAACATTCGTGGAATTATTCAATTATAGGCCATTGATGTAAACTTATTATCGAAAGTGAGGAGACCTACCATTGGGGCATGCAGGTTCCAAGGTACTAATTGGTTTCTAATTCTAATTCCAAGATAATGTGTTGATGTCTACATGAATAGACTCGTTGAAGGAAGGCCATGATGTGTCCCCCATCATCGACATGAAACAAACACAGGAAAGTGATGTAATATAATAGATCAAATGAGCACAAATTGACATGAGGATGAAGGTTGGTAATATGTAGAGTGGTTGATTTGGTTTGAAACTTCCCTTAAACATTGTGAGGCACGGCAAATGACTTGGCAACATTGACTCGATAAGATATATACCAAAACATAGTGCAACGATAACTGGGGCACTCTTTGAGTGTGTTGAAGGACTATAATGACTCATAGGATTTGTATGACTTAGAGACAAACAAATTACCCAACTGTAAGACAAGATGCAAACAAGTTCCATGTTCAAGGGAAACAAAAAAAAACCGCCATAATGTTTTCCAAAAATCTGACCCACTTCCCTAAAGTTTTCCCCCACCATGAATGACAAGTACCTCTTTGTTTTTTAACGAGCTTGAGGAGGATAAAAAATTCTTGATATAGCTCATCTTCAATGAGTCCCTCATCACATGTTTAATGAACATGAAGAAGGAGGGGTTCGATCCTATATGGGTCCTTCAATGTATAATTTTACGAGCCCAAGGAAGATAAACTCAATGGTATTTTCACATTTAGAGAGACTGAAAATAACTTAAATAAGACTATAGGGTTGTTCTTTTTCGTAAATTTAGTCCCATGAGACCGAAAAAGTATAAAACAATACAAGGGAGAACTCTTCTAGCAAAGTTTAACTAGAGTATTATTTTTTCATAATTAGTCCATCTTATCTGAAAAAGGGTTAAACTTACATTGAATAGATGCTCTTTAAAATCCTTTTAACAAGTGTGAAAGGAAACAATATAGCTCAACTATCTTTTCATGTTTAAAGAGTCTGAAAAGAGCTTAAAGGAGACTCCAAAGAGTTCATTTTTCATATAATTTTTACAAGCCCAAAAAAGTGATAAAAGTATACTCGGTAATTTATTCTCATGTATTTATGAGCATGAGAATGAACAAAGACTAAGCTCATCTAGAGAGAACAAGTGGCATGCAACTAAGTTCCAATGGACATAATGACTCCTAAGAAATGATTGTGATAGGGAGTAGAAAATAGGCATGGCAAGAGAGGACCACTCACAATAGCATGTGTCTCTAGAGGGTAACTGCAAAATGGGAGCAGTGTGATGCGAATGGCTAGTGTTAAGCATAATTGTAATGGCCATAAGCAAGCAAGAAAAAAAATAGCAAAGAAGTAGTAGCAAGCACAACCATTAAGCATAAAATAAGATGTTTGCTTCATTTTGTAATGAGTTTGAAACAGAGAATGAACTATGCTCGGAATGTCTGCTTCATTTTTTAATGAGCTTGAAACATAGAATGAAACTATTCTTGGGGTTGGTTTCATTTTTTAACGAGCTTGAAACTGAAAATCAATTATGCTCAGAGTTGGTTCCATATTTTAATGAGCCTGAAACCAAAAATGAACTATGCTCGGAATGATACCCATTGAAGGGTTTCTTCCCAACATGATGTCCATAGGTTGGTACTTTGAGTGATACCCATTGACAGGTTTTTTCCCAACATGATGTCCAAAGTTTGGTACTTTTCCCCAAGAATTATCAGTAGAAGCTAGTAGATTAACTCCATAATGATGTACAGAGGCTAGAGACATGTCCCCCAATCTTGGTTTCATTCGTCGACTCTTCTTCTGCAACTAATTAGACTCTTGGCTACTAATAGGAATAGGTTCACTAGAGAGGGAGGAAGAAAAAGGATCAACTAACACAGGAGGAGGAAGTGAAGTTTCAGGTAGTAGATCTAGTTGAAGACTCGACTCGATTGGAGGGGGGTCTATTCATTTTTTAACGATCTTAACACAAACAATTAAATATGCTTGTGGTTATCAATTTCATTTTTTAACGAGCTTGACACAGAAAGTGAACTATGCTCATGGTTATTTGTTTCATTTTTTAACGATATTGATACAGAAAGTGAACTATGCTCATGGTTATCTGTTTTATTTTTTAACGAGCTTGACACATAAATCAAACTATTCTCATAGTTATCTATTTCATTTTTTAACGAGCTTGACACAAAAATCAAACTATGCTCATGGTTATTTGTTTCATTTTTTAATGAGCTTGAAATAGAAAGCGAACTATGCTCATGGTTATATTGACCATGGATTCCAAGAGGTCTTCATCAAAAAAAAGGACAATGCTCTAGAAAGAATGTATATCAAGAGACTCAATAGGGGTAACAGGGGAAAGATCAAGCTCCAAATCCCCCATTGAAGGGTTCACCATGTCAACTACTAGATCAGAGTCTAAAGAAGTCGAGCATATAGTGAGAGGCTCCTTCTCATTAGCAGTTGAATGCATGGAACATGATACCACATAATTAACCTATGGTAGAAGGGATATCACTTTCGGATAAGGAACATTCAGGGAATTAAGATGGTCAGTAGTCATATGAAGACTAATGAATGAAAGTTAGTCAATGGTCACAATCTTTCCATTATGAGGGAAATGCATCACTTGAAAGAGTGTGGACACGACAACTTTCATAACATAGACATAGTCCCGCCCACGGAGTAAATTAAATTCCAAGGGAAATTGAACTACCATAACATCGATATAAACAATTTTCCCTCCTAAGGTGATGGGTAGCTGAGGAAGGATCCCAAAAGGTTAATTGGATCTTCTATTAAAATCCAACAAATGATGGGTAGTTGGCACAAGCTGAGGGGAATCCATAGCTTTCCAAGCAGTTGAGAATAGAATGTTAACTGAAGTGCCTTCGTCAACAATAGTGTGATGCATGATCTTATCGAAAACTTGCATAGTGATTTGGAAAGGCATGTAGGAAGGAAGTGTTATAGCAAGATTTTGCTATCTTGCACAGAGGGCCCTTTTCCATTTCCCTATGCAGACTTATCAACCCCTTTTTGATAAATCCAGAGCCAAAATATATATTTTTCCACATATACGCTCCCTAACTACTTTGCAAGATGTGTATATGCTTGTTGCTCCACTACAACTCACGTATATCGGGATTTGTGCCAGAAAATACAAAATGAGGTCGGGTTTCCATGTCATGACAGAAGATCTCTGATATTTGGCCTTCCATATACTGGAAACGTTCTGACTCGGACCTTCAGTTGCATTCTGGAGGCTATAAGAGCACAATTTCGAGCTATGGAAAAAGAGGAGAAAGAATTCAAATTTGAGAGAAAAGTTACTTTGGAAAAATTACTTCATATTGATTCTGCATCCCTTTGTCCCTCAAGTCTGAACACAGTGTTTGGCCCCAAAGCTCTTTCTTGATTGTCGAGAGGACCTCATTACCTCTTTGCTATGAGATTGCATTTGGTGGAGGATTGAAGTGGTGGAGACCCAGTTGGAAGGAACTTGGTTTCTTGGTTTCGAACCATGCCAGCATGGAAGTCTGTAATGTTGATACTTCTGTTGATCAATTATTAATAGAAATACTCATTTCCCGTCCTATCAATATCTTGCAAATCTATATTTATTATCTATGGGCATGTTTGTAATGTTTATTAATGGATTGTGCTATCTTATGTGCTAACTCATTTTCGTCACTATATACTTGCATCGCTTGTGTGTTGAGAACTTCTTGCAGGTGTAAAGCTTTGGGTCAAAGTGCTCAACGGTGGAATGACATCAAACGATTGGATCGAGGTAGGCTTATTCCTCGTATTGCACATTAGTTTATATAGCACATGTTGGAATTGAGTTGATTTCTGCAGTCATACCTGTCTGTTGTGGTTTACCCTTGGCCATAGAGAGTTTTTCCCTTGTAATAGAATTGGTGACTCCACTGGGGAGAGATCTTCCTTCTAAGGGTTGAAGTATTTTTCCTTCTTACATTGCTCTTTTTCCTTTGTGTTTCTTGTCGTATCACAGTTGGACAGAGTCTATTCACTCTAGGTCTAATTTTTTCAGCCTTTTACCCTTGCCTAGCCTTGTTTTAAAAGATATACGCCCTTTTTACCCTGATAGCAGCATATACACGCATGTTGTCCCACTGCAAGAGGCGTATATACACCCTTTTCTCTTGAACAATCACGTATACCACTTCCCCTTGCTTGCTTGCTTGGTTTAGTGACTGTTGGGTAGGTTTTGAGGATCATTGAGCCTTCTTAGGTCTTTGTGGTGTCTGTTGAGATTATCTTGGATGACAGGAAACCTGTTTGGAGTTGAATTTTTGGGCGACGTCTTTCTCTTTGTTTTCCATTTTTAATTTGTCCTTAGTAGTTGGGTTGTCTGCTTAGTTGTTTGGTATTTTGATCAAGTGATTTTTTTTATACATAGTAGAAGTTATATATCAAGTTGCTTATCAGTCCATGCATTTTCTTTTTAATACATTGAAAATACAAAAAAAATAGGTATTTTGCATTGGTTGGTATTTTTGTCTTGGAACCTTTATCATTAGCTTAGCACATTAGGCGAAAGATTGCATTTTACTTCTGAGTTGCAAATTTAAAATTGAAGATTGCATTGTTTTTATTTAGCATATCATTCATTGAAAAGTTAAAGTTAGGCTTTGCATTGTATCTATTTTTATTTTCATGCAGATTCATAACACCATAAGTTTCATTTCCATACCTTTTTTGAGTAATCATGGCCAAAAAAAATTACGCTTTAAACTAAAATTTATTAGTGACGATTTTATTGTTTAGGGTGCACAAACTAGCCTAGGATTTAGTGTCTTGGAATAGGATTTTGTGAGTAAACTTCTCCAAGGCAATTAAATCAACGTATGTGTCTGAGACAGGGAGTTGAGAAATCCATTGTATAATTGGTAATATTAGGAGGCTCCACTCACACCAGAGTTAAGCATGAGGTCGCACGAAGTTTGTTGAAGGGATAACCCCTGGATACTCACCTAGCGTCAGAGATATTTCTGTGGATTTATTTGTATTTGGGGATCTTTTTAGTATCCATACCTCTGTGAGAGGTGGTACTTTCAAGGTTTCGGGCTTTGCTACCTTGCCCATACGATAATCCAGACTTATGATTGTTTTCCTGTGCATCAGTTATACAATGGTTGATTAGTTTCTTGACTTAGGTTTCTCATAGGTTACTTATAGAGGTTATTTTTCTTATATCCTGAGTCAGATAGGGGTCGGACAACACACAACCTTTATGGAAGATTACCTCTTTGGGGGGATCTGACCAACTGGTTGTTAATACTATGAGGTCCCTTATAACTGATTCAGTTACCTCCAAACTTTAGCAAGGAGACTCGGGTCCCTCCTGGACGAGGCATGCCTTCTTTAGCGAGGGAGACCACTCAACCACTTTAGCTCGTTTACATGCATATTGGTCGTTTGAATTTTTGGTATGCTCTTTGATTACTAGTGGGCCCTAGGACTCTAGTTTTTGGTTTCATTATCATGGATAGCAGAGTGCCTTTTACTCCTCCATTCACCACTACCCCCCCCCCCCCATGATGCCTCCTCATTTCATGGGGGCAGACCCTTCTGTTTTTTACAATGGTATTCACGATTACAACGCTCAATCCACACCTTGGGTCTCTAGTCATTTTTCTGTTGATATTCCTTCCCACATGCAACCCCCTTCTTGGTCTACATATATGAATCCTAGCATTGGACACGGGGGCACCATCGCTCCCATGCCCACTTCTTCGTTTGATATGAGTCGTGTTCCCATGGGAGGTTAAAACCTTCTCCCTTATGGATCCAATCCTATTTATGCTCTTTCAGGATCCATTGCTCAGATGGGTGCTTATTACACCTCACCCATGTATCTTTCATCTGCCATGCCGGTCCCTTTAAACACTTTTTTTGCACCAGGTCCTCAAGTACCCCCAAGTCTTTCGTATGGGGAGAATCAATTTTATAATTCAGGCTACCCTCCTTATGGGACATCCTCACAAGGGGGAAACATATATCCTCACTCGAATAATTCTTATCCTACCTTGGTCTCTTTGCATACCTCAGTGATGATGCTCGTCCAGACCTCTTTAGACCACCTTGGCATAAACCACCATGTTTCTGGACCAAGACAGGGGATATACCAGGATCCTTTCTGACCTGTAATGTTTCAGAATCAATCTTTTCTGGGACTTTGGAATCAAATACCACGACCTATTGCTAGCCTAACCACTGTAAGCCACACCAGTGCACCATCACCCACCTCTTTTATTCATGTCGGAGATGAGTCAACACTTTCTGCAAATCATGTCGACAACTCGCTTCCAACCTCTGCCAATTATGTTGGGGGTACCATCCTTTTCACCCTAGATCATAGCCGTGTCACATCTCTGAATCCTATTCATCATACAGGAGACGACTCTCTTTCCTCGGCCAGTCCCATCGAGAAACCTAAATGTCTCAGACGTAAGCCTAAATTCCTTTGCAGAACTTGTGAAGGAAGCCATCTTACTTGTTTGTGCCCAGTGACTATTGGGATACCAGAGGCGTGGGGCTCCCCAAAAATCCCTTTGAATTTTGAGACACCCATGGTTTCTCCTCTCGCCACTCCTCCTTTAGCGATCCCAGTGGTCCTGCCACCAAGATTTTCCTCTGACCTCACCCCCGTCGTTGAGGGTGAAGCATCTCTTTCCCTCGTTACTATGCATCCTCTTCAACCTATAATTGAAGAAGTGACCACACCGGTGCAATCTCTGGTCAAAACAACTCTCCCTCAAGAGAGTGATACACCTTCCAATCATGTCATCAACATTCCAAGTCTTCCCCTTTTAAACAAGAGAGATTCATTCTTTATCCGAATACTCTCCCTTCAAGTCTCGATGAGGCCCCCTTCGATTGGGACGACCTGATGGTACATTCCATACCCCAACCTATGTCTTTTCCATTAAGAGACATTATTCAAACCATAACAGAGACTATGTACTACATAAGCACTTTCTCCTCCTCGACTTGGAGAGATTTGGGCTTTCTCAAGCTTGTGTCGGCTATCCGCAGGATACTGACTTTCAGCAGAAGGTCGGGATGGGAACCTCGGCCTCCTCCCTTTACATGTTGATTAGAACTAAAAATGAGTCTTAGTTAAGATCTTTTCCAACTCGTTATTAAAAATTGAAAATATCGCCGAGTGATTTGTCCGTTTCACACTCATTAAAATTGGATTTGAAAGATCATGAGTCTTAGTTAAGCTCTTTTTCGACTCGCTATCAAAAATGGAAAAGATCGTCGAGTGAACTTGCCTTTTTCACACTCGTAAATTGGATTTGAAAACACGTCTATTTGGCACAAGTTTATCCCTTTTTCACACCAAGTAGACTAAAAGATATAAAAAAGGATGTTTTTTAGCGTTAAATTGTGATTGCATCTCATGCCCTTGCTTGCAGTATTGAGCCTTTATCCGGTTCTCGCTTTACATTATAAACCATGGCCCAAGCAGTTTGCATCCTCAACCAAGAAAATACTTGTTTATATCCTTCGCAATTTGACACCCTATACCCTGGAGGGAACATCACCCCGAGTGTCCATCTCCCGCATGCATTTCCTTGCATTTAGCATAGGTACGTTCCACTGCTGGAACTAGTTTTTCTTACTTGCAACACTCGTTCCCTCCTCTGTATCATAGCATTGACTTGTTATGAAAAAAAAAATGTATATGGGCGGGAAGGGAGTACTATATTGTAATTGGCAGCAGTCGTGTCTCCTTTGAACAGAGCACAAAGTTATCGAGTCCTTGCGTCATCATAATTTTGGGTTTAGCATGGCCTTACGAAGCTGATCTCGTTACATAATTTTCTCTATCGACTGGTTAATCTTCCAGTCACTATAGAGAACATTATGGATGCCTCCTGCATCTAGTTGTCACATCATTAAGTCTGTGCTGCTGGAGTCCACCGTATGTCTCATGCTCTTGTTCAAAGGAAGTCTATCAACCTGTGTCGGCCACTCCTCATAAATATTGACTTTGAATGTCAGCCATGCCCTAAGTTTGTCTCAGAATCACATGATACTTTGGTCTTATGATGCACCCTGGCCCTACTTTCATCATTGGTAGGTCACCTTGAACCCAACAATCGACATTTCATCATGGGTCATTGACTGGGTGGTTTCCCTTGTGTTCGACGACAAGACATTTATTCACACTTTGGGATTCGTTCAGTGTCTTGGATTCCATTAGCCTTATTGGTGGTTTCCTCGCCTTTGTCAACAGTTTTCATCATTGGCTTCTATTTAGAGGGTCTTTTTCATGTACCACTTGCATTTGGCACACGTGAAAGATGCACAGGGCCATTGGTTCATGAACATGTTCTCCGTCTGATCTCCACCAAATCATGAAGCTCCTGCTTTGTTCCTCATGCTGACTGATGAGAGATGCCTTAATGCTCTCCTTTCAGCGAGTCTCTTTCCATCGACTTCAGCTCATGTATTCTAGAGACGATACCTAGAGTTTTATGAGTACCTTGAGGCTTGCATTCATTAGTGGCAGGCTCTCTCGCCATTGACCGATGCAAATACGTCAATGTCTCATGATCAATGGATATCTCAAGTGTTTGACACCAGCTCCTTTATTCACATTTGTAGAGATGTACTCAGTGCCTTGATACCTACTTTCATCATTGGTAGGTTGTCTCATGTTTGTTAACGGTATACCTCAATTACCGGTAATCAAACAATGTCTCATCGTGTTCGACCTCAAATCATTTATTCACATGATGTAGACTTGCACCATTGGCGGATTGTATTGAAGACTTGAAGACATCACTTTGTGGACACAGTTTCCTGAGTTGTTGCTTCCATTTCATTGGACCAGTACCCATTTGACTTCAACGATCATGGGAGATTAGATTGTACTCCATGGTATACAAATATCTTCAAATTGATTTTGAGACTGGTTTCACTGGGCCTTGTTCATGACTATGACAACTATTGACATGTAACCACATTTATACTTTCCTACTCATGGCCATGAACACTTGTTGGTATATTTTCCACATGGATCTGCATTGTATTCTTGGTAGACATGTATGCAAAGTCAGTACATAATGTAATGAGCAATTGAGTTCGTCCAGTTGGTTCTCTACCACTCCACTTCTAGGTTATTTATAATGTATTTCGGCCATCGCAAATACTCCTTTGATCTCACACATTAGGGGGAATCTGTTATAGCAAGATTTGCCTCACCATTGCTATCTTGCACATAGGGCCTTTTTCCATTTCCCTATGCAGACTTATCAACCCCTTTTTGATAAATCCAGAGCCAATATATATCTATATATATATTCCACATATATGCTCCCTAACTGCTTTGCAAGATGTGTATACGCTTGCTTCTCCACTATAGATCGCGTATATCGGGATTTGTGCCAGAAAATACAAAATGAGGTCGGGTTTCCATGTCACGATAGAAGATCTCTGATATTTGGCCTTCCATATACTGGAAACGTTCCAACTCGGCCCTTCAGTTGCATTCTGAAGGCTATAAGAGCACAATTTCGAGCTATGGAAAAAGATGAGAAAGCATTCAACTCTGAGAGCAAAGTTACTCTGAAGAAATTACTTCATATTGAGTCTGCATCCCTTTGTCCTTCAAGTCTAAACACAATGTTCATCCCCCAAGCTCTTTCCTGATTGTCGAGAGGACCTCATTACCTCTTTGATATGAGCTTGCCTTTGGTGGAGGATTGAAGTGGTGGAGACCCAGTTGGAAGGAACTTGGTTTCTTGGTTTCGAACCATGCCAGCACAAAAGTCTGTAATGTTGATACTTGTGTTGATCAATTATTAATAGAAATACTCCATTCTCATCCTATCGATATCTTGCAAATATATGATTATTATCCATGGGCATGTTTGTAATGTTTATTAATGGATTGTGCTATCTGATGTGATAACTCATTTTATATATCATCACTATATACTTGCTTCGCTTGTTTGTTGAGAACTTCTTGCAGGTGTAAAGCTTTGGGTCAAAGTGCTCAATGGTGGAATGACATCAAACGATTGCATCGAGGTAGACCTCTTCCTCGTATTGCACATTAGTTTATATAGAACATGTTGGAATTGAGTTGATTTCTACAGTCATACCTGTCTGTTGTGGTTTACCCTTGGCCATAGAGAGTTTTTCCCTTGTAACAGGAAGGCAAGAATCCACCAGCCTATTCCAATCAAGGGAAATGACCATAGTACTTGGAGGGGGTTCCATTGAAACAGGTGAAATTACCCCTTGTCCAGAGGAATCTAAAGTGACAAGAAAAACCTGAGTGGTATCCACTTCACTCTCCAAGGGAAGAGTGGCATCAACCGAGGATTGAATCGGACCGACCACTTCATCAACCAATGTTTAGTTGGGAGAGGACTCATGGGAACCAGTTTGAGGTTGTTTCTGAGAAACAACAATGTCTTCCAACAATTGTGAAGCTTCACCTATATGAGGGAAAAGGTAAGTGAAGTGCATTTCCCCAAGCAAGTGAAGTGCATTTTCCCACAACCTTATGATCATTGGTTGATGGGTTGTCACCAACATGACTTGCAGTGGCTTGCGACATGGTTTGTTGAGAACATGAGGACCACACTTCTAATACCTTGGGAATACCAGGGAAATGGTTAACAAGGTGGTCACCCTTACAAATCTTGGAAGGGAATTTGGGCTTGTGACCTATGTTAGTAGGATTTTCAACATGATCAACACTCATGAAAGTGGCTGGTTGATTTCCCCCTTCCTTATTTTTCTTCTTCTTATTCTTCATTTTCTTATTCTTCTTAGCCTCCTAGTTAATAGAAGCAAGGCTTTCACCGAGAGAAGAATAAGAAAGGGAAGAAGACATGATGGGTCAAGAAAGAAAAGGGTCAATAGGAGGTTGATGTTCATGATGTGGAGAGATTTCTTGGCCAACAATAGGGGCATTCGAGACCATGAGAGTGGAAAACAACCATACGAGTAACCCCACAGTGAAACCAGAAAGAGTCAATGTAGTGATGTAGGGAGGAACAACATTTCCAAAACAAGGAAAAGCATAAGGTTGAGAAGGGGTCCCTTGGTTGGTAGCCTCACGAATTGTTTCCATTGATGAAAATTCAACCTAGGGTCTATTAAATGTCAAAGAGAACATACTACCAAATTCCCTACAATATAATAACAGGAAAACAACTTCCTTATGACAGGGATAAAGGAAGTAAGGATCTTTCAAAGATGGGAGATGAGGTCGTTAAGGAAGAAATGAGCAATAGTTACAATAACCTTCATGCAACCATCCCCCAAGGTGCAAGTAAGAGCCCGCGGTAAAATACCCTCTCAGATCGTTGAAGTGGAGATTGAATGTCTATCACATGTACCACAAAGAACCTTCCTTACAGTCACATGTGTGGAATCCTAGGAGAGGTTACTATGTTTACCAATTCACAATGAATGGATGGGGGGGTATAGTAGACAGTAAATACTAGAAAATGGGCATGGGAATGTCGGACACAAATCCACAACCCAAAACTAAGAAGAAGTGGTGTCACCCTGAGAACATGCCACTATTCAAATCCCCAAAATTGCAATAGTCCTACTAGGTGAACGAAAGAGGGGAAATCTCAACCGATCGCTTCGCTTGACCTTTTGTTTGAATTCTATGTAAGAGGAGCTTTCCCGACTAATGTTAATTGTTACTACTTTATTTTACACTCTCTAGTATTCTACAGTTGTGTTCTTGTGGCATGAAGAGTTAACTCTCCATCCTACTATCAAGGCCCTAAAATCCTAAATTTGTTGGTTTGATATTAAAGAGAAAATAAAGTTTGATTGATTTTATATTATGTGCCTCATTTCTTTTAATGTTTTTTTTTTACTCAATAGGGTAAGAGGAAGTGGACTAGATGGTGTTATGCCTCAACTCTAAACTGTGCACAAAAATGAAATGTAAAAATTTCGTTTTCGATGAATTCTAGCTATGGTAAAGAGGAGAGTCTTTTGTTTTCCCAAATGCATATTCCCAATTCAATTTACTTCTTTCTAAAGTGTGAGCTTGTTCATGTGCCTCTAGAAATCAAGATTTCATTTTGTTTCTTTTTCAAATGCAATGAAATAACTTCAAATGAAACTCTTTTTTGCTTCCTTATTTTCAAACAAAACGAAATAATTCAATGACGATTCAAAGGATCACAAAGGAAAAAGATGCAAACAAAATATGCACTCAAAAAGTTGACAAGAACTCAAATAATTCAATTGCAAGAATGCCTACAACACACGTTCAAACAATAACCCAAAAATGTAAAGTAAAGGAAAACCAAATTTTGAAACCTCAAAACTCAAGTAGCAAAGATCAAAGATCAATGCAAAGTTGCATCAAGGCCAAAGAGTTCAGGAGTGCATTCAAGGGATCAAAAGTTTTCCCAAGAGGATAAGAGCAAGAAACTCAGCAAAAAGGCTTAATGCAACATATGTAATCCCTAAATCAATGAAGAGGACTCCAAAAGAAAACAAGTAAAACACCTACAAGGCATTGGAATCAAGGTGATTGAAATTTGAATGCCTACAATTGATAAGGATCAAACTATTGATGGCATAGACTTGGCCAAAGGATTTAGTTAGCATAGAACAGTTATGTACACTTCACAATTTGATAGGAGATGGGAACTCGAAAGAGGAAATAAAAATAAGATAATCACTAAACTTTAATCAATCAAAGCCACAATCATGCATCAAGGACTTTGATATAAGGTTATGAGACAAAAATATGATAGAAAAGAGGCAAGGCAAGCTCAAAATGCACTTAGAGAGAGGATTATCACCCATGTAACACTGCAGATAGGGTGATGATCAAGGTTTCATCACTCTCTAAGACACTAAGAGGGGGTGATAATCAAGGTTTCATCGCCCCCCAAAACACTGAGAGTGAGCAATAATCATGGTGTTATCGCCATGTATTCCCTTATAGCAGGGGATGAAGTCTGGAAAGTGGTGAAAAACAAAAACCTCACCTAGATATGAGAAAGGGTCAGGTTCTTGACTTAGTAATATTCCCAATGATGACGAGGGAAGTGGATAATTCAAAGAAGATGCATATAATCCAAAAATATCAAGCAACAAACAAGAGCTCAAAGGTCTAGAAAACACTAAGGAAAGATCAAAATGAGCGATATACCCTTGTGGAGTCTTCAATTTTTGTTGTGGAAAATTTTCCCCTACGGATAGGTGAAACCCCCCTTGGATCAAGACTCCTTTTATCCAAGACAGAAGTTAAAAAATAGTTCCCTACTTTCCC
Source organism: Picea engelmannii (assembly GCA_009831015.1). Classification (NCBI taxonomy): domain Eukaryota; kingdom Viridiplantae; phylum Streptophyta; class Pinopsida; order Pinales; family Pinaceae; genus Picea; species Picea engelmannii. The sequence continues at coordinate 48,483 of ML824499.1, read as the reverse complement.
CTTAAATATATTATATGCCCACAGACAAAACAAGAAGGGAATATGAAAAAGTGAGATAGATGACCTACCTCCTTTCCGTCAGTTGTCCTCACTGCTCTAGCCCTTGATATTTATGTCTAAGATATTGGTGCAAGAAAAATCATGCCAGGAACAAAGCAATACTTATTTCTTCCACAATATTTTGTTAAGCAAAATAGATCTATCTATAACAAATTAGGTAGAAATAGACATGCATACGATGACCAACATAAGCATGAGAGTTATAGGCCAAGTTATATTATATGGAAAGCAATGAGTAATGAAACATTTACAACCTTTATGTCTATGTTGTGGCAACTACTCCAAGCTTTCATTTCCATCCCTTTGAATGTCACAAGACCAACAGTATGACACTTCCAAGTTTTTCCCCCCTAACCCAAGAATGACCTTCATTATATAAGAGTTGAGGCATAACAACCATAGGATAATTTTGAGGAGAGGAGAGGATAAAATGAGGATTGAATTGAATATACAAAATTGACCTTGCCTTGGATAGAGGGTAGCTTGAACCAACCTCTAACCAACTGAAATATCTTGGAAAAAACCTCTCCAGATAAGGCATAATGGTTGCAACCACTTCATCTCCCCCCTAAAACTGAGAACAAGGTGATAATATCTCTCCCCTATAACTGAGACAGGATCGATGACAAGGGTTCATCGCTCCTACATATGGGCAGGGGCAATGAAACTCAAAAAAGGACAAAAACGCAAGGTGAAAGATGGTATTTCGACCTCCAAATGATAGGTTTCCCTTCCAACATGTCTAGGGATTATGACAAAGACTCCCACATGGTGATAAAATTGTGACACTTGGTAAAGTGTGACACTTAAGTGAGACACTTGGTAGTGTGAAAAATAGGTGTGTAACACTAAGGCATGCAAAAACCCTAATCCTAACCCTAGAAGGATATTATTCTATGTTAAATATTTGGTCACTAGGAAAGGTAACGGTTCCATTCTTTTGGTATTGTTATTTTTCCATGGTTGAGAAGAGAATATAAGAGTGTGATATTGAAGAATAACATAGGAGGTAGAATATTATGTAGCAACCATTCAAGCCACAATGTCCATGGCAACTCCATAGTGAGTGCCCATTTCTTAGTACTTGCATTTAATAACTAATGAAAGAAACCTTCAAGTTGGGTTTCCTCCCATATTGGGTTTCCCATATCACATCGTGTGTTCATTTTCATGGAAGGTATGTTCATTTGCTTGTTTCTTTCATTTTGGTTTCAGTTATTTCCATAAATTTGAGCATTGTGCTAGTAGTATTAAATCCAAGATCTAAGGTAATAAACTACATCATAAAATATTTCAGAATATTGTAAGATCTGTTGTGATGAAATGTTCCAATGGAATATCCATGTTAGTTTAAATATTAGGAAATAAATTCATTTATATAATAAATCCTAGATCCATTGTGATCCTTCTCATTCCATTGATACCATGTTTGAGATCCCTTTACTCAAATATAGTTCTACACAAATACTTGAAAATGAGAATAATTCATCTTCCTCTTTATCTATGTCATCACAAATGTAATTCTTGATGTTGTTCCCGATTTGGATATAATCTTCAAAAAAATCCATAGGTAGATTTGACATCGTTATTAGGTTTAAACTTTAGATACCAAGGGACAAGGAAGAGGCATGCTTGATCCTAAAACCATGGGCCTCCATTTAAAATATGTTGCTTCTCAACTTGGTGCAAAAACAAGATAATAAAGAAACTCTTGACGTAAAATATGAAAATAAAATATCCTCCTTGGTTGGATCTCAACTATTCCATAAGCAAAATGTTGGTGTCCATAAACCATTAAATTGGCAAACCAATGCCAACTCCAACTAACATTCAATATTTTTCTGGATCTATTCTGCTTAGAGGTGAATTACTAGAGAATCATCATTCTCCACAATAAATTAGGCACCACTCATATTTGATCCTTCTCATGGTATAGATTCTACCATAATGTGTGAGCCAAGCAATTCCTTGAATGAATTTTTGCCCCAATATTCCATTAATGTGCATGTCATATTCCATAACTTCAACATTTCTCGTAGATGGCTTGTAGGTTCCACTCAAATTCTCTTTATTTTCCTAGGTAAATGACTCTTCCTTTGTGCAAATGGGTAGAACAATAACTCTAGTTGCACATTGCGGGCCTTCTCCTCTCACATAGCCTTTCCAATAACTACAAAAAAATGTGGCCTTAGCAGGGCCATAACACTTAATGTTTGGTCTTAAGTATGACAAGAGGATGGGATTTGGTCCACTTATCTATGTATGTGTTATGAGAGCATTCAATATAATCCCTTTGGGTACAACCACATGTTATACAACTACCTCAAGGTGCCTAATGGAAACCCTGAGGGTCGAACACCCTCGTGAACATTAAATCATGATCACTACTGGAAAAAAATAATTCTTATTTCTCACTAATGGATCCAACTCCTTTGAACTTTGAATATGTGTGTGTGAAGTTACTTTAAGTAATTTCAATATTTGTGGATGGACATTTCCTCTGTCTATTAAGATAAACTCCTTTGATATATATATAGAGAGAGAGAGAGAGACCTAAAAAATAATTAAGATTAATGTATATTGGATTCTTTGTATAAAATTAAATATTTATTAAATTTTTATTATACATGTTCTCTTAGTAAGGCTTCAATCTCTTCTTCTAATACATTTTTTAGTCTTTTTTCTCTATATAATCCGATGAGTTCTACCAGATTCATTTTTTGTATATCTGTAACACCCTGTTTTCCCCCAAGATTTTAATTATGCTTAAGACTTCATATAAGTATGTTTATGAAGAATGTAGTTATGTTTTGATTTAATGAAAACACCAAAGCACTGACTTAGAGGGAATAGTTGTGAAAGTACTGACCATGATACACAAATGGGAATTGGTGAAGCAGCGAATTGATTGAGTGACTGGGTAAGGTGGAACTTGGATTTTTTGTGAAGAAAATAGGAAGCTTATTTAACAAGCTAGCTTATGCTTGCAAAGCATGGATAAACACCTACCAGTGTACCAGATATGTATGGAGCCACATGACCAGTAAAATAAGTGACAGAGGTGGTTGGAACAGTTAATGGTTATTGACAGTTGGTATTTGAAGAAGGTAAGGGCCAATTGAATGACCCGAGAGTAGGACACCATAGAATTTCCCCTTTCATAATGGGAACTGCAGATATGAGTTTTGTTTGTAGGAATGCCACGAGAATCTTGAGAAGAACAAAAAAAAAACACCACCAGATATAGGAGAACACGCACGAGGGTGCACATGCAAACAACAAAACAAAGAACAAGATTAAAAATAGGTAGAGCACAAAAAATCTAGGAGAGATTAATTGAGCAAGAATGAATGAGTATCAGACTCACTCAACAACAATGTAGTGAACTGAGATGTTCATGAGCAAGGATCCAAGAAGAGAAGAAAAGATTTATCTTTCCTTGAAGAAAATAGGAAGATTTTCCAAGTTATTGATGATCACCCTGAACAAAGAAGACTTGGATCCCGAGCCAGAGAAATAATGGGCTACAAATTGGTGCGTACTGGACAGAAATTGGCACTGCTAAGGGGAGGTCGCTAAGGGACTGTTTAGCAGAGAAGGGACTCCCTTGTAAAGACGAAATCCAGTTGATAAACCACCTGATAAACCTATAGAGACCCTGAGCTCAGTGGGAATGGGGAAACTTCTAATGTGTCAAAGGAGGAAGGAGAGTAACCTTCTTGGATCATCATAATATTGGAAACCATCTTAATTAATTTCCCCTTGTGGTATCATGGATTGGAATGGGGGTGGTGTACTATAGGAAGGCATTCTACAATATGGCCTAAGGTTGGGAGGAAAGGTGTCCTCTCTCAATCAGTTGGTGTTGGTTATTTGCTTATCAGATAAGTGTTTGACTTGCACTATTAAATTGCATATGAATGGCATATATATGTATATGTAAACAATTTTCTGATTTTTATGGAAATGCAATTGTTTATAATCAATGAATTGAATTCCTAAGAATATGGAATGCATTGCCATGGATATTAATGGATTTGTTGAATTGTGAAAATGAATAAGCATGGATTGTTTGAGTCCCTATGAACCTTATATCCTTGGAGTAAATCTTGCAAGCTATACAAGAAGCTTTCCTCTAATGAGAAGAAAGGTTGATGAAAGTATTTGAGTGGTTTCATGACTCTTGGAAACTCAACAGAATCCTTGGTGAAACCCTGAAATTGTCTAAGTCCCCAAGACAGGCGTTAATCAATAAAGAAAAACCATGCGAAGTCAAGAGAGTTTGTAGTTGTTGATTCTGCGGGATAAATAGATATCAACCCTATGTTCCAAGGAATCGTCATCGAGAGGAAGAGTCCTTAAATAGACCAAGAGTTGGAACGAGGAGTTCCAATGATGACGGCGAAAGTATTGAGATGAGACAAGGACCATTGATCTATTGGGAGTAACCTTAGAAAGATTTTCACTGTTGATACCAAATGCATCATCATCAGGGTATCGAAGTTCAGAGTTTCATGAGAATCGTCGATCGATATATAGGCGAGAGTTTCTCCCTATAATAGATTACTGAAGGACCCTTATAAGTGATAAAGGGGATGATGACGCCATGTTGACATCGTGTGCCAGCGTGGCAGTGAACATGTTCCCTGGGGTCATAGGTGTCACCTGTTAAGTGGTCAAAGATACTAGAGTGGTCCTAGAAGGTATTGAATCCCTTATGTCTTCGACTCCAACCTAGATCTTCAGATATAGATGATATTAGATCCTAGACATTTGTCAAAAGGTGGCTAGTAGAGGCCTGGAGATAGATTTGAAGGATGAGATGATGATGAAAAGGGGGCTTAGGTTCAATGAAAATTGTCAATCCTAGGTGCATCATCATCAGGAGTGGGTAGTTGGTAAGGTTGGGGTGTGGACTCCAAAGTGTTGACGACTACAAAGGTTCTAGAATCGATGTTAGTCGTCGATCGATGAGCAGACGAGGAAAGAACTACAACCATCGATCTGTTGTGGAACCCACATAACCACAAAAGGAGAGGTTAAGGGATGGGCATTAACCTCTGTGCAAGTTCGAAGTGCCAACATGTTCGGAGTGGTTGAAGTCGGATCCTGAAATCCATCAGATTTGGGCCAGTTCAATAAGAGTGATCGTCATTGAAACTTTGGTTGGGGTGTTGATAACTCCATGGGAGGAGAACCCCAACGATGATGAAGGTTGGTTCAAGGGATCAGAGTTGTTGGTTTCTCGATTCGAGGACCGTCAAATCTAGAAGGGGCCCGATAAATGGATCATCATCAGAGCATTTAGGATTAAATGTTTAACGCTCCACTGGAGTGAATCCTAACGACAACGTTAAGCTTATGTGGATAGAAAACCAGAAACAGTGAGTTGGTTCGGTGCCACATGGGCACCACATCGAATGGAACAAGTGACAAGGTGCCACGTAAATGTCATGTGGCAATGAGGTGGATTTAGACCAAAAGAGTCCGAGAAACTTTGGGAGGATGTATGTTTAGATATAGAGTTCAGTTTTAAGCATGGATACAGTCATTGGAAGGATCTCAGCAAGTTGAATCCATCTGTGAGGTTTATTTATAGAGATGAAGGGATTGGAAGAAGAGAAATTTGGACACCCTAGCAGCCTAAGTGAGGATAAGGGGGTCAAGTGTGTTACATAATGGTATTAGAGTAGAGTTCAAACTATAGGATTGAATGGGTCACCGAGACCACTTAAAATTGTTTAAAAAAGATTTTTTTTGCCTGGAATGCATGTTTTAAATGCTAACATAACAGGCTAATGATAGTTGCTACTTCCAACACATAGGATTTATTGAAAGCCCATATGTGTGAATGGTGTAGCGTAGTGTGGATGACACCTCACATCTCAGAGATGAAGAATATGATGGTCATAGGGATAGAGAAACCCTTGCATATTTGATGGCCACCATTAGAAGTCTAAAGGAAGAAAATGAGATACTTATGAGATCTAATGCCAAATAGGCAGAGTTGAATGCAGTAGTACTGTAGAGCTTGTCTAAAATTTAGAAACATCTGCAAAAAGGCTCTAGCAATGCAAAATTACAACAGTCGGAGAGGTTGAAAGCCCCTTTGAATGCATAGAAGCATGGACTAGCTCACAATGATGTAGGAAGGAGTTCTTCTAGAAAGAAGCATCAGGATGCCAAGAGAGGAAAATTGATTGGAAGTGTTTCCACGAAGTCATCTAGCTAGAAGAGTACTTCAACATAGCAGTGTAGTAGTGGCACAGAATCCAACATTCCTAAGAAGAGAAAGAGGAAGAATTCTCAAAGTTATCTAACTGAGGAATTCAAGAAGGCTAAGCCACCTACCTTTGTTGGAGAGATAAAGAAAGGATAAGTATTTGAATCATGGTTGTTTGGGTTGAAGAAGTACTTTCGGGTACACAATTATTCCAACAAAACCAAGGAAAGGATTGTCATATTTAACTTGAACAGCGAGGCTACCATTTGGTGGGAATACCTTGAGGAAATCAAAGGGCTAAATGAAAGAAAACTCACATGGAAACAATTTGAGAAAAACTTTTGTAAGGCTTACCTATCGAAAACGTATTATGAAGACAAAATCAAGGAATTCCATGAACTTAAGTTCAGAAAATTTACCATGGATGCATGTGCCAAGAGATTCATGGGCTCCCCTACCTCAAGGATGAGAAGGAGAGAATCCAACATTTTCTCAGTGGATTTCCACAATCCTACCAAGATCAAATTGAATTTGACAAATCCAAAATGTTGGAGGACACTATTTGGAAGGCCAAGTGTTGTTATGATCAGTCTAAGCATAAGCAAGAGCCTTCCAAGGACTGGAAGAGGAGGGAGCAGAGTAAGTTCCAAAAGAAAGGACTCAAATCCTTTCCACCCAGGAATTCCAAGAAAGGTACATAGTTGGGTCAGCCAAGCCAAAGTGTGTATCAACAAAATTTCCCGTCCTAGAGTGGAAACAAGCCAACAGAGCATGCAAGATAAAGAGCAGAGGAGCCAAAGAAAGGATGTTTTCAACACTGGAGGTTTGGAGAGAGACATATATTGAGGGATTGTCCCCATTGAGAGCATGATAATCACAAGGTGTATAATGTGTAGGAGGCAGCTACAATCAACAATGTATCCAGAAGTTTGTCAAGAATTTATGTAGTTGTAGAGAATCGACAAGCAGACCACCAAGCCTCTGTGTTGGAATTGGAAGATGTTATTACTGAACAATCTGTCTCTATTTTAATTGACCCGGGATCTAACGTTAGTTGTATTTCACCTCAATTGGTTGAGGCATGTTCCTTAAATAAAAATAAGCATGTGAAAGCATGGTTGGTTCAGTTAGCCACTGGAACAAAGAGGAAAGTGGTTGAGATAGTTGAATCATGTCCAATTAAAATGGATGGACTTCAGACTCAGGAAGTTTTGAATATCCTACCCCTAGGCTCATATGACGTGTTGATGGGTATGGATTAGTTAGCTTCCCATAAGGAAAAATTAAATTGTTATGAGAAAAATTTGGAATGTGAAGATGAGAAAGGCAATGCAAGAGTTTTGCAAGGCATTAGGAAGCCAGTTTCAATAAGGTAAATATTAGTGTTGCAAATCAAGAACTTTAGTAGAAGAAGGTGCCAATAGTATGCTATACAAGTGCTTGACTCAATAGAAAGAAAGGAGATGAAGGTTGAATATCACCTTGTACTATGGGAGTTCAGAGATGTGTTTCTAGAAGAGGTGTCTGGATTTCCTTCGAAAAGAGATCTTGATTTTTCAACAAATATTGTGCCTGGAGTAGTGTCAGCATCGAAAGTGCCTTGCAAAATGAACATGCCAGAGTTGGTGGAGCTGAAAGTGCAGTTGAAAGAAGTGTTGGATAAGGGTTACATCAAGCCGAGTGTGTTTCCATGGAGAGCACCATCTATGTTTGTAAATAAGAAAGATGGTACCTTGAGACTCTGCAATCAATTATAAGCCGTTGAACAAGATGACCATCAAGAACAAATATCCTTTGCCCAGGATAGATGATCTCTTTGATCAACTTAGAGGAGCTATAGTTTTCTCAAAGATTGATCTAAAGTCAATATATCACCAAATCAGAGTCAAGGATGAGGACATCCACAAGACAACCTTTAGGACAAGGTATGGGCACTATGAGTTTGTTGTGGTGCCATTTGGGATTATAAATGTACCAGCTACATTCATGTGATTGATGAATAGTGTGCTCAACAAATATTCAAATAAGTTTGTCTTAGTGTTTGTGGATGACATTTTGGTGTATTCCAAGAATCGAGAGGAGCATAAAGAACATCTAATAATGGTGTTACATGTGTTAAGATAACACCATTTATACGCTAAGTTCAACAAGTGTGATTTCTTCCAAAGATAAATCTAGTATTTAGGCCACATAATATCAACTGAAGGAGTGGAAGTGGACCCCGAAAAGATCAAGGAAATCATGGATTGGCCTGCCCCCAGAAATGTGACAGGAGTAATATCCTTCATGGGATTGGTTGGATATTGCAGGAGGTTCATAAAGGGATTTTCCAATATTGGTAACCCTATTACTACATTGCAGAGGAAGGGGAATAAATTCATATGGTCACCAGAGTGTGAAGATAGCTTCCAGTAGTTAAATAATCTATTAACTAATTCCCATGTTCTAAAGATCACGGACCCAGAAAAGGATTTCTTGGTTTGCATAGATGCTTGAAAATAAGGACTCAATGGAGTTCTCATGCAAGAAGGACAAGTTATTTTTTACGAATCACGAAAATTAAGTGAGCATGAGCAGAAGTATCTTACTCACAATCTAGAGTTAGCAGCAATCGTGCATTCCTTGAATATGTTGATCCAAATTTATGAGCGGAATGAACTAACTAATAGACTGAATAAATTAACATAGAGATACAGAGAACAACAACAGATATCCAATGAACAAAAAATTCTATTGAATAAATGAAATAGGATGAAACTGTAAAACTGCATAACTGAAAACAACTTGCTCGAATGGTGGTAATTATATCTGAGAAGAGATGTGGCTGCTACGTGCATCCATCTAAGAAGAATGATTACAGTGAGGCTCCAGAGGCCTTTTTAACATTACTCATGAATGCCAAAACCCTAGACATCCAAAAACCAAGCCCTAGGAGGTGAAACGCCAAAAGTTATATGGGCCCCTATGGGTAAGTTGGTAGCTCAACTTCTCGGGGTCATAAATTTTGCATATGACCTTTGTTTTAGGTGCATGATAGATCATTGGAAAGGACTTTTCAAGAACTACACATTATGTCATCAAACTCTATGGAAAGCCAAAAAAAACATTGTTTAGGGCCCCAAAACGGCCCTGGAAGTGCATAAATATGTGTTGACATGAAAACTTCCAAAACAATCCAATTGGATTAGGTGGGAGGCCACCAATCTCCACCTAGAAGATGTGTAGTGATTCAGATATCCCTGGAAGTGTAGAACCCACAATTACAAAGAAGTACAGAAGAACATGTTGAACTAAAAAATGTCAAGAGGATCCAGTTGGAATAGGAGGGTGGCCACCAATATCCACCTGGATCATTCCTTCCCCCTTAGGAAGAAATGGTCTCCATTGCGTTGATTTGCCCCATCAAGTCAGGAAACTTCTGTTGAATTTGTCCCAGGTGAACCACTTGCCTTGGTGTAGGAGCTTCTCTGCCTTGAAAACCTGATAAGGTTGGATCCTCTGTTGGCAAGTGCCCTTAACTTGAGTGTCCACTATATGATCAATGGATGCATGTTCCATGCAGTTAGGGTTGAGATCTGTTGGTGTCAATTGTTCTATGATCTCTGAGGTGTCCAATAGTGGTGGAAAATATGGAATAAGGATGTCCAAATTGAACAACAGGTGCAAGCCAATGAAGGGTGGAGTGTTGAGCTCAAAATAATTGTTATCCATAGCCTTGGTGATAGTGTAAGGCCCATAGCATAGTGGGAAGGGCTTCTGATGGGGCCATGTAAGGTGTTATTTCTGCAAATGTAACTAGACCTTGTCTCACACCTGAAACTAGTGTGGTACCTTGTGTTTATCGTGTCGCTGCTTGTACTTAGCATTGGATTTCTGCAAAATATCATGGACATGTTGGTGGATGTGTTTAATCCACTCAATGAATCAGGTGGCTTTGTCAGCCTCAGACTGAACATGGGCAGATTCTGCTTGTGTGGTTGCAAAAGGTAGTGCAACATCAATGTGACCCAAGGGTTGGAATCCCAGCCCCACCTGAAATGGGCTATAGTCGGTGGAGCTATAGAGAGTTATGTTGTAGTTGTGTTGAACATAGGGAAGACTCTCATCCCATGTACGTGGATGGTTAGAGTTGTACATGCGCAGGATGTGCACAATCGTCTGATTGATGACCTTTGTTTGGTCGTCGATTTGTGGGTGGAAAGCAATGGATTTAGTGAGCTTGGTGTCCAACACTGACCAGAGACTCGACCAAAATGTGTTGAGAAACTTGTTGTCCCGATCGAAGATGATGTTATGTGGTATCCCAAAATGGACCCACACGCATTCGAAGAAAATATTGGCATTATCTACCGATGTGATGCTCTTCTTGTAGGTTGTGAGGATCACCATCTTCAAAAACCAATCAACTACCACAAATACGCAATCATTTCCTTGCTTGGTGGATGGAAGGCCAGACATGTAATCCATCGAGATGGATTCCCAAGGCCTCTCGGGAGTAGGAAGAGGGGTGTACAAGCCTTTCTTCTTGATGGATGGCTTGGCAATGGTAGAGGCAGTGAAAGATCTTATATAGTTGTTGACGTCTTGTCGAATTTTTGGCCAATAAAAATGTTTCTGTAGAACGACCACAGTTTTCTCCACACCAAAATGTCCTACCATATGACTGTAGTGAGCCTCCCAAATCATCTTTGTGTGCTCACTTGTAGGAACATAGAGATGGATCGAATGGCATAATAGTTAGTCCTAAATGTGAAAATCAGTGACATTCGCTCTTGTACCCAAGAGTTGATAGGTGGTGGCAAAGTCTGGATCTTGTTGATAAAGTTGGGGCCACTCAGATGCCTCATGTACACATGAATGGAGAATGGTGTTGAGTGCAACCACGGAAGGTCGACTAAGGCAGTCAATGACACGATTTGTGCTCCCTGCCTTATACTTGATGTTGATATGGAACTACTACATGTAGGTGGACCACTTCTAATGGCAGTCATTCTGCAACTTCCCTTGTGCCTGTATGAACAACAGAGGCTTGTGATCAGTGTGGATGATTGTCTGCTTTCCCAGAATGTAATGTTTCCATTGACTATAGACTTGTACAATGGAATACATTTCCTTATCATAGGTGGGGTATTTCCAGACAGTATCTGAGAGTGTCTCATTGTGGTATGCTACCAGATGACCATGTTGAGTGAGAACTGCACCTGCAGCATATTCGGATGCATCAGTATCAATCTCGAACAATTGTTGTATATCGGATAAGGAGAGTATTGGAGCTAAGCACAAGCAATGCTTCGGATCATCAAATGTTCATTGTTGTTCCTTCCCCCACACAAACTTTTCCCTACCACCTCCCTTGGTCACTTGGCTGAGGCGCCATGCAATATGGGAGAATCCCAACATGAACCATCGGTAGAAGTTGTCCAGTTCCAAGAAGCTTTGAAGCTCGATTAGTGTGGTCGGGGCTGGCCAGTTACGGATGACTTGGATATTAACTAGATCAACATGTACCCCATGCTCATCAACAATGTATCCCAAGTATTGGACCTTGTTCATGCCAAAGGAGATTTTTTCTAAGTTCGACTATAGCTTGTGTTGTCACAGAGTGCTCAAAACCTGCAAAATATGTTGCATATGTTCCTCCCAAGTTCTATTGAAGATGAGGATGTCATCCAAATATACTGCCACAAAAGAGTTGGTGAAGGGTCTCAATACATCATCCATCAACCTCATGAAAGTGGTTGGTGCATTTGTTAAGACAAAGGGCATGACCAGCCATTCGAAGAGACCTTCTTTAGATTTGAAAGTTGTCTTTCATACATTAGTTGGTTTGATGGGAACCTAGTGGTAGCCAGAATTTAGGCCAATCTTGTTGAAGAAATTTCCCCCCTTGAGTTGGTCAAGAAGGTCATCAATTATGGGAATTGGGTATCGGTTCCTGACTATGATTTTTTTTAATGCTTTGTAATCAATGCAAAGCTGTCAAGTCCCATCTTTCTTTAGCACCAGTACAATTGGGCTTCTTCAAGGGGAGGAGCTTGGTCTGATGTGCCTCTTATGAAGTATCTCTTGGATATGACGCTTGATTTCATCATTTTCCATCAGCGAGCAACGATAGACTGGTCCATTAGGAAGAGGTTCACTAGGGGTTAGATCAATTGGATGCTTGACTTGGTAGTGCATCAGTACCCCGGTGGGTGAGGAGAAGACGTATTTGTACTCTTCCACAATCCTGACCACTTACTTATGTTTCAAAGAGAGGCTCTATGTAGAGGCCATGGATGTGGCGGCGACATTCTACTTACTGTGAGCCCGGATCACAAAGAAGAAGAACTTCCCGGTCTATGAAATGACCTTACTTCACTGATTAGAAGAGATTAAGGAAATAGCGGTAGGCGATGCTACCTCTAGTATCCTATACAATAGTCTATCCAAAGTAATAATAACATTGTGGGGTCTAGAATCATACACAACATGTCGCTTCCACAAATATGGTTGTCCTCAAAGAACATCACAAACTTTAAGGGGAGCAATATCCCTCAATACCTCATCTTTGAAAGGCTTGATGTCGAAGGGAAGACAACACTATTGGCTGACACATAGATCTCTTCCTTGTTGAAGCCAGCCGATGGTGTAGGGTTGCGGGTGTGGTGTCATCGAAAGGTATAGCCGCTTGACGAACTTTGTTGAGATCGGGTTCTTTTGACTACCGCTATCGAAAATGAAATGAAGTGGAGCCCCCTTTACCCACATATGTGAGTGAAAGAGGCGTTCCCCTTCCTCTTGTTCTTTGGGTTCGCTTCGTTGGACTTTGGTGGTAGCGACAGTGGCACTGGGTTCAGCATAGATAATATGCTTCCCTCCTTCTGGATTTGATTTAGAGTCAGAATCGGCCTTTGACTTAGAAGATTTCATCTTGGCCACAAGTGACTTCTTGGAGCGGCATTCTTCAGTGTTGTGCCAAGGGATTTCATGGTATTCACACCATTTTCCTGTGTCCTTCTTCAACTTCTCATTACCCTTCTTGTGTTGTGGCTTGGACTGGTTGTCCTGAGAGTGGCCATATTTTCTTAGTCCCTTTTTGTAAGGGTTATGGTCACCTTTTCCCTGCTTCATCTATGAGGAATTTGTAGATCCAAACTCTCACCTCTTCTGCTTAAATTCCTGCTCAATCTTGACAACATATCTATAATCCGTAACCAATGATGCAATGTCTAGAAAATCCTTTTTTCTGTTTGAATGTATCTATGCAAACAATCACGTTATTTGAGCACTATATGTCGCTCAGAGTCTTTGATACCCAATTTGGTGCATAGAGAATGAAAAATATTCCTGAAAACTGGTATTGTCTAGTCCCTTTCCTGATGCAGGGTGGTCCATCTTGTGTACTGGTCCTCGTAGCTTCCAACAAGGTATTATTGTTCTTTAATGACATCCATGAAGGAATCCCATGTGGGGGAGACTACAAATATTGCATATCCATCTATGGCCCTTTGCTCAGAGTAAGTATCCCACCAGTCCCTAACATGGGGGATGGCCTTGAGGAGTGCAAAACTAATCTTTTCCCTATCGAGATAATTGTGGAATGAAAAATACCCTTTGAGTAGATTCAACCATTCATCTACAACATCCACATATATCAGTCCTTCAAATACTGGAATATCAAAATTTATCGGTACCTTGAAGGGGGTTGCATGCTCGCTTGATGAAGATGCTTCTCCTGCGGGCAGCCATTGAAGGATTTGTGAAAAGTTGTCCATCATTCCATTCCTTTTTCGCGCAAGGGCTTCCTCGAGCAACATTTTAAAAGGATCTCCTGCTCCATCATCTTTATTTCCAGCCCCCATGGGTTATTTTCGGGCTCGACGCGACCGATCTTGCAAAGGCTCAACTGGTTCGAGTTCCAACTTATTGTACCCAGATCTTGTCGGGGACATGCACGAAGAAAAATAAATGAAGAGAAGACTGCTCTAATACCACTGATCTGGATTTATGAGTGGAACGAAATGACTAACAGGTTGAATACAATAACATAGAGATACAAAGAACAACAACAAATATCCAGTGAACAATAACTTCTATTGAATAAATGAAATAGGTTGAAACTGTAAAACCACAAAACTGAAAACAACTTGCTTGAATGGTGGTAGTTATCTCTAAGAAGAGATGTGGTTACTGTTAATATTATGGTAGTTGCGGGAGGTATTTACCCCCACGTGTGAACCTGACGAGAATAGAAGACTCCGGGAAGTAAGAGAAACCCTAATGAGTTGGATAATAACCCTAGAAGCCTTGTCGGCTCAAGAAGATAATTTATATTAGGTTATTAGCCTCCAAGAGAAGAAGTTGACCCGAATTAATAATAATATACTAAACAGACACATACCCAGAAGGAGAAGTCGGCCCCAGCAAACTGGCAAAATTACTATAAATACAGGGCACCAGTTCTCATTTGCAACATCTCAGAATTGCAATTTCCCAGTTGGTGCACACTGCAGTTGCAGTCTGGTGCGCAGGTTTGGAGGAGGGTTGTAGCTACAACTGCAACAACAGCTAGTTTCAGTATTGGCTTGGATATCTCTTGGCTAGGGTTTGGAACATCTGATCAGTCTTTTGTGATGCGCTATCCTTGGGGATTGATGCGCTACTCTTTGTTTGGCTATCTAGCCTAGGGTTTGCTTCCGGAGGAATTCTCAGTCAAGGTTAAGGTGCTTGGAGGAGGCTTCAGCTTGTGGTTGGGTGATGAGGGTATCGTCAATGGTAAAATGAGCACACCATCTTCTATATTCTAACAGGTTATGGGCCCACACCCCTTCAGTAAGCCTAAAACGCTGGAAGGAAACATAGCCACTAGATATTGAGCTCGTTGAGGAACTGCCGCTAGGGTTACTAGCAAGAGCAGCTTCCAAAATCACTGCAGCTAGGGTTACCAGCAGAAGCAGTTGCAGAAACCCTAAACCTCTTGTCGAGGCACCTTAAGTGACGAGATTGACCTAATATTCAGATAGATCAGTGTGCCCTAGCCTTGTGCATCTCCTGGTATCTCAGAAGGCCAAGACGTGAAGTTTGGATTTCTGGTCAAAACCAGGGTTTGACCAAGTCAAGCAAGCCATGACGAACTCTATGAAGTCTGAGAACAAACTAGATATAGCCTCTAACTTCAGAGCATGGAAGACAAGGATTGACCTCATCCTTGCTAAGAATAAAGTGTTGGATATTGTGAAAGGAAAGATTGTGAAGCCAGAGTTTAAAGAAGGAGAAGAGAAGGAACCGCAGAACGTTGCAGCTATGG
>ML824499.1:16116-29254 GCA_009831015.1 Picea engelmannii | reverse complement strand
TGAAATAGTCTAGATGACTATATTGATGCTATCGGGTAAATGGTATGTTTTGTGCTCAAGTCCATTACCTGTAAATACCTCTCTAGCTAGGAGGGAGTGTTAATATTATGGTAGCTGCGGGAGGTATTTACCCCCACGTGTGAGCCTGATGAGAATAGAAGACTCTGAGAAGCAAGAGAAACCCTAATGAGTTGGCTAATAACCCTAGAAGCCTTGTCGGCTCAAGAAGATAATTTATATTAGGTTATTAGCCTCCAAGAGAAGAAGTCGGCCAGAATTAATAATAATATACTGAACAGACACATACCCAGAAGGAGAAGTCAGCCCCAACAAACTGGCAGGATTACTATAAATACAGGGTGCCAGTTCTCATTTGCAGTTTCCCAGTTGGTGCGCACTGCAATTGCAGTCTGGTGCGCAGGTTTGGAGGAGGGTTGCAGCTGCAGCTGCAGCAGCAACTAATTTCAGTATTGGCTTGGATATCTCTTGGCTAGGGTTTGGAACATCTAATCAGTCTTTTGTGATGCGCTATCCTTGGGGGTTGATGCGCTACTCTTTGTTTGGCTATCTAGCCTAGGGTTTGCTTCCGGAGGAATTCTCAGTCAAGATTAAGGTGCTTGGAGGGAGTCTTCGGCCTATGGTTGGGTGACGAGGGTATCGTCAATGGTAAAACGAGCACACCATCTTCTATATTCTAACAGTTACTACGTGCATCCGTCTGAGTAGAATGATTATAATGAGGCTCCATAGGCATTTCTAACATTACTCATGAATTCCAAAACCCTAGACATCCAAAAACCTAACCCTAGGAGGTGAAACGCCAAAAGTTATGTGGGCCTTGTTGGGTAAGTTTGTACCTCAACTTCTCGGGGTCGTAACTTTTGCATACGACCTCCGTTTTAGGCACGTGATAGCCCATTAGAAAGGCCTTTTCGATAACTACACATTATGTCGTCAAAATTTGACTCTGTCTACAATTTGACTATGGCAAGCCAAAATAACATTGTTTAGGGCCCCAAAACGGCCCTAGAAGTACATAAATATATGTTGACATGAAAACTTCCAAAATAATTCAATTGGATTAGGTCAGCAGCTACCAGTCTCCACCTGGAAGATGTGTATGGCTTCAGATAGCTCAAGAAGTGTAGAACCCACAATTACAAAGAAGTACAAAAGAACGTGTTAAACTAAATTTTTTCAAAAGGAGCCAGTTGGATTAGGTGGGTGGCCAGCAATATCCACCTGGATCAGACGTGGAGGCACTACTTGCTTGGGAGAAGATTTATCCTCATGATATATCATTGTGGTCCGAAGTACCTATTCAACCAACCAAGTTTGAATGCTAGACAGGCCAAGTGGATGGCATTGATCAACAAGTTTGATTTTGAAATCAAGCACATTAAAGGGAAGGAAAATAGAGTGGCAGATGTACTCAGTCGAAGTGTACATGATATACACTTAGCAACAGCAAGTGTAGGAGATTCTGACATTCGTCAGAGGATTAAGACCCTCTTGCAAGAAGATGAGTTCTTCAATCAAGTGAAGGAAGGGTTACGACAAGAACTCAAGGAAAATAGGTATGAAGGATATCAACTTGGGAATGATAGTTTTTTGTTGTATAACAACAAGTTGTATGTGCCTAATTCATCATATTTGAGGTGATTTATTATGGATGAGTTCCATAGAAAACCATATGTAGGTCACCTTGGTTACCAAAAAATGGTGACAACAGTTAGACAATTATATTATTGGCCTGGAATGAAGCAAGATGTTGCTCAATACATTGCAAAATGTTTAGAGTGCCAACAGGTGAAAGTTGAGCACAAACGTATTGTTGGATTATTGTAGCTTTTATAGATTCCAGAGTGGAAATGGGAAATAATTTCCATGGATTACATTACAGGATTGCCAAAGACAATCACAGGCACAGTTATAGATCCTTCAGTATATTAAGCGAAAGGTGGTGATTTGGGTGATGAAACAACCCTCAATCACATAGCGCAGGCTTTGAGGGAAATGTTATATCCTTCCCTTTGCTATGCTCAAGGGCTTGACTCAAGGGCCTTCCGTCATGGAAGGTTATCCCTTTCCTTCCTGCACGGGAGATCTATAGTGCCTTCCATGATACAATCATGGTTGTAGTGGATAAGTTGAGCAAGGAAGCTCACTTCTTCCCCATAAAATCTACTTTTAAAGCCATGGATGTTGCTAACATTTTTATAAAAGAAATTTTCAAATTGCATGGTTTTCCTAAAACCATAATCTCAGACAGAGATGCTAAGTTCACCATGAATTTATGGAAAAACTTATTTGCAGGCTTGGAAATGCAGTTGGCATTTAGCACGTCCTACCATACTCAAGAGATAGTCAAACTGAAAGGGTGAACAAAGTGTTAGAAGACATGTTGAGGATGCATGTTACACATCAGCCCAAACAATGGGAGGAATATCTACCACTGGTAGAGTTTGCATACAACAATGGTTACCAAGAATCATTGAAAATGAGCCCATTTGAGGTTTTGTATGGTAGAAAGTGTAGAGTTCCAATCAGTCGAGATAGTCTAGTGGACAAAGTCACACTTGGAACATAATTTCTCGAGGAGATGGAGTAGCTCATGACAGACAAATGAGCTACGCAGACAACAAGAGAACTCACAAAGAGTTCAAAGTAGGAGACCATGTGTATCTCCAAGTGAAACCCAAGAGGAGTTCCGTGGGAATTGGAACGAGTGATAAGTAAGCACCTCAATATTGTGGACCGTTTGAAGCCTTGGACAGAATAGGGACAGTAGCATACAAACTTGCTTTACCACCTACTATTAAAGCTCATAATGTATCACATGTGTCTTTGTTAAAGAAATATGTACATGATTCTAATCATGTTACTGATTGGACTGTAATGCAGGTGGAACTAGAGGGAGAATTCCAACCTGAACTCCAATGCATCCTGGACAGGAAAGAAATAATGCTCCGGAATCGAGCGATCGTGCAAGTCAAGGTGCAATGGAATCACTTTGGAGCAGATGAAGCTACATGGGAATTGGAAGATGCCATGAGATTGGCATGCCCATTTTTTTTTTCTATATAATTGTGCATACATGGTGTTTTAAACAATGAGGACAATGTTTATTTTAAGGGGGAGGGGAATGTAACACCATGTTTTTCCCCAAGACAATAATTATGCTTAAGACTTCATATAAGTATGTTTATGAAGCATGTAATTATGTTTTGATTTAATGAAAACACCAAACCACTAATTGAGAGGGAACAACCTTGAAAGTACCGACCATGATACACAAATGGGAATTGATTGAGTGATTGGGTAAGGTGGAACTAGGATGTTTTGTGAAGAAAATATGGAGGTTGTTTAACAAGCGATCTTATGCTTGAAAAGCATGGATAAACACCTACCAGCATACCAAATCTATATGGAGCCACGTACCTAGTAAAAGACATCACAGAGGTGGTTGGAACGGTTATTGATTGTTGACAGTTGGTCTTTGAAGAAGGAAAGGGCCATTTGGATAGAAAACTCGAAACGATGAGTTGGGCAGGTGCCACATCGGCACCACGTCAGTGCCACGTCTAATGGCACAAGTGACAAGGTGCAATGTAAATGCCACGTGGCAGTGAGGTGGATTTAGACCAAGAGAGTCTGGAAAACTTTGGGAGGTTGTATCTTTGGATCTAGAGTTTGGTTTTAAGCATGGATACAGTCGTTGGAAGGCTCTCGGCGAACTGAATCCATCTGCAAGTTTTATTTCGAGAGATGAAGGGATTGGAAGAAGATAAATTTGGACACCCCATCAGCCTAAGTGAGGATAAGGGGGTCAAGTGTGTTACAAAGTTCATATCCTATGTTTGTTCTGACTCCTCCCCCTCTGGATAGGATTTGTCCTCTTCCTCATTGCCCATTTCTAGATCTAGATTTCCTTCTGAAGTTCTCTCAATTGGTTCTAGTCTTGACTCATTTTTTTTGTGTGTTTCCTTTCTTAGGTTGGTTTTGGGAGGCATCTTCTCCCTAGATTTTGATGCTTCCACTCTTGATTTTATCTGTGTGGGATCTTATTCTTCTACTAAAGACTAAAAACTATTAGTTACTTTGGAGTTATTGTTGGTTGCTTGGGTAGAGTGTTTTTTTTCCAAACATTCTTTTGCTTGGAACCTTAACAAAAGCCTCCTTCCCAACCCCTTCCTCCTACTTCTTGAGGTTAGTTGTGGCATTTAGAGGGCATTCCCTAAAAAACATTTTGTGCTTGTGGCATTTCCTACAACAAAAAGGTATGTCTTGTAGTCTAGGGTTTGTAACCATTTTGAATCTTGGAAGATTATGCAAATAGATTCTGAGAGAGCTCCTGAAACATTCATATAAACATAACTTATTGCATAAACAATATATCTACTTGTTCTCGTGATTTCTAAGGTTTTGACAAAGCATCCTAGCATATTTCCTATCCCCCCCAACATTTCTTCGTCCCAGAATTATTGAGGGAGTGAGTATAACCAAATCCACATTAAGTTGCCATGAAATCTTCCTTTTTCGAGGATAAATTTCTCCATCCAAAGCCTTAGATGTGATACTACAAAATTAAAGAAGTATGGAGCTTCATCAAAGACCCTTACTCCATCTTCAACACTTGTGAAAATGGAAATAAAGAAACCCTTGGACCCTAGCTTCAGATCCACCCGCTCTTTGGGTTTCCCCTAGATTGGAGCCTTTGTTGAGGGAAAAACTCCCATGAACTTCCCCATGACTGCATGATCTTTCATATATTATAAGTAACCCTCAAACCCGGTAAGTGTAACTTCATATTTGGGTTTTTCGATTGCCTTACATAGGCATCCTCTGGGTGTGATCTTGTTTTTATTGCTCGGATATATAGTAATCTTGTCATTTCTCTATTGCTCTGCACATGTATCCATAGTATCAACAGTCTCTTTTCTTGCACCCCATATTACCTTAGCCTTTTCTTCCTCCCTTAATAAAACTTTTGTGAATGAGGGGGGTTTTGTTTGACTCATGGATTCCTTACTTTCATTACCTCTAGCCTTGCTTCCTTACTTGCCATTGTGCTTGCCAGTCCCTTCACCATAGGTTCATTACTTGCCACCTCCTACCTTACTAGTCTAACCCTAAGCTTATGCTTCGACATCAAACCCTAATAGACACTCCTTATCCATTGCTACCATTTCTCCTCAATCACAACACCATCAATCACAACACCACCCCCGATAGAAATTATATGGAAGACCTAATATTTTAACTACTACGAAAAAACAATAACCATGGAGTTCTAAGAAGGAGCATACCCTGGAAATAACAACATTACTAGTACATTATATGGAAAGCGTAGTGCATAAATTAACCCAATTTAGCCATGAAAAACATAATGTTTATAATCAGAGTGAAAAGGCAATAATGTGTGTTATGTCACAAGTGTAAAAGTATTATCTAATACAGCTCTTAAGTCAGCATATTGTTGGTGATGAAAAGTCAAAGATTCTTAAGTTGTCTATAAAAGTGGCCTTCTTACAACGTCATGTCCCACTTGTTTGTCAAACAAGTTACAAAGACTTAACTTGTCCCTTCTTACTACGTGCTACCCCACATACTTTGAAACAAGATGCCTTATCAACAATCGAAATCCAATAATGTCTCACATGGGGTAAGGCGAATCATCATGTAATATGATTTTTTATTAATAATGGCTAACATGGTTTTTTCGGTTCCTTACTAAAGTTAAACCATCGAAGTTTCGTTTTTATTATTCCTTGTAATTAAATAATTGAAATCGTGTGAAAAAATTCAAGTGAATTTGATAAAATATAGTTAAAGCGAAGGAAGTACGTTTTCAAAATTTCCTCATAATTATTTTAAAATTATATTATTTTTTATAATAAATTTAAATATAAAATTTTCCTTATTATATGAATATATTCATATAAAAATAATTAATACTCATTGTTACAATTACGTTATTTTTTATAATAAATTTAAATACAAAATTTTGCTTCTTAAACGAATAATGAATGCACATTGTTACAAGAAAGAAGCACATGCACCTTTTCCTCAAGTTATTTACTATGTAGGATTCAATCTCAACACATCGTTTTGTTGCTTTCAATGAGAAGGAGCAGAAAATACATAACAAGAACTTGGATTACCAATANCTTCATCAAAGACCCTTACTCCATCTTCAACACTTGTGAAAATGGAAATAAAGAAACCCTTGGACCCTAGCTTCAGATCCACCCGCTCTTTGGGTTTCCCCTAGATTGGAGCCTTTGTTGAGGGAAAAACTCCCATGAACTTCCCCATGACTGCATGATCTTTCATATATTATAAGTAACCCTCAAACCCGGTAAGTGTAACTTCATATTTGGGTTTTTCGATTGCCTTACATAGGCATCCTCTGGGTGTGATCTTGTTTTTATTGCTCGGATATATAGTAATCTTGTCATTTCTCTATTGCTCTGCACATGTATCCATAGTATCAACAGTCTCTTTTCTTGCACCCCATATTACCTTAGCCTTTTCTTCCTCCCTTAATAAAACTTTTGTGAATGAGGGGGGTTTTGTTTGACTCATGGATTCCTTACTTTCATTACCTCTAGCCTTGCTTCCTTACTTGCCATTGTGCTTGCCAGTCCCTTCACCATAGGTTCATTACTTGCCACCTCCTACCTTACTAGTCTAACCCTAAGCTTATGCTTCGACATCAAACCCTAATAGACACTCCTTATCCATTGCTACCATTTCTCCTCAATCACAACACCATCAATCACAACACCACCCCCGATAGAAATTATATGGAAGACCTAATATTTTAACTACTACGAAAAAACAATAACCATGGAGTTCTAAGAAGGAGCATACCCTGGAAATAACAACATTACTAGTACATTATATGGAAAGCGTAGTGCATAAATTAACCCAATTTAGCCATGAAAAACATAATGTTTATAATCAGAGTGAAAAGGCAATAATGTGTGTTATGTCACAAGTGTAAAAGTATTATCTAATACAGCTCTTAAGTCAGCATATTGTTGGTGATGAAAAGTCAAAGATTCTTAAGTTGTCTATAAAAGTGGCCTTCTTACAACGTCATGTCCCACTTGTTTGTCAAACAAGTTACAAAGACTTAACTTGTCCCTTCTTACTACGTGCTACCCCACATACTTTGAAACAAGATGCCTTATCAACAATCGAAATCCAATAATGTCTCACATGGGGTAAGGCGAATCATCATGTAATATGATTTTTTATTAATAATGGCTAACATGGTTTTTTCGGTTCCTTACTAAAGTTAAACCATCGAAGTTTCGTTTTTATTATTCCTTGTAATTAAATAATTGAAATCGTGTGAAAAAATTCAAGTGAATTTGATAAAATATAGTTAAAGCGAAGGAAGTACGTTTTCAAAATTTCCTCATAATTATTTTAAAATTATATTATTTTTTATAATAAATTTAAATATAAAATTTTCCTTATTATATGAATATATTCATATAAAAATAATTAATACTCATTGTTACAATTACGTTATTTTTTATAATAAATTTAAATACAAAATTTTGCTTCTTAAACGAATAATGAATGCACATTGTTACAAGAAAGAAGCACATGCACCTTTTCCTCAAGTTATTTACTATGTAGGATTCAATCTCAACACATCGTTTTGTTGCTTTCAATGAGAAGGAGCAGAAAATACATAACAAGAACTTGGATTACCAATAATAGGAAGATGAGTTAATAATAAAAAAAAATTATAAAATAAAAAAATATATATAAACAAAATAGAAAAACATTAAATTTAGAGGAGAAACCATGGTTACAAAGGACAAATGCCCCCCAACTTATAGGGCATGACCTTAGGACATTTACATACACATATATAGTTAAGTCAATTAACTCTCTATCAATTATAAGGGCAATGAAGTCTAGAAAATAAATGAGAGAATGAAATGTTGAGCGAGGCAAAGCATTGGGTTTACAATCCACATTCACCAAGTACAATTACTCTTTTTAATGTTTTTTTTTTGTTAGGTAATATGATTTAAGGAAAACTTTTGGACATTTCCTCTCATTTCGAGGATGGTACCTAGGGTAAACCCTATATTTTTTAGGGCACAAAGTTTGGTCAACAACATGGCTCAAAGTGGTTACAACAATATACTCATTATGAACTCAACATGTCACTTACAGATATACACCAAAGATAGGAAGAATAACACCCCATCCCATAAACACTCAAGCTAAACTCAATTAACACTTCCTTCCAATCTTATTTGAAAACTAGATATATTTCATTGATGCATCTTGTTATATAATAAATTTGTAAAATAATACCCGATCATCTATGTCTATTAAAACATACACACAGAAAAAAAGTGTTCACTTTCCAACTCATCCAGAAGTGCAAATGGATAAATATAAATGATAGATAAAGTTCTTCATCTTTTTTATATAACAAATTGTACACATATGTGTGCAACCCTCTTATTATACTACGGAGGTAGTATATAGCAATCAATTGTCATTGACTTTCATATTACTTTTATGTTGACTTAAAAAATGTGTATAAATTTTAATGTTGAACATAACAAATAAAAATAAATAAATAAAATCAATATAACAAAATTGGTATTTTTATGACCTCTCATTGGTCAATAAATTGATAGTGTTATTGCAACCTTCACTTCATTCAAGGTTTGAAATTAATTTTAACATGACTATATATGAGTGTCACTTTCTTATAAGGTACAACTCTATTGATAAAATAATTTTATAACAAATAAGACTCTTTTTTTTATTTTCTTTTCTTATTTTTCCAAATGTGTAGTTATGAAACCATTTTAAATTCTTTTGGTAAGTTACCATTGACCTA
Source organism: Picea engelmannii (assembly GCA_009831015.1). Taxonomy (NCBI): domain Eukaryota; kingdom Viridiplantae; phylum Streptophyta; class Pinopsida; order Pinales; family Pinaceae; genus Picea; species Picea engelmannii. Next base: position 20,367 of record ML824499.1, on the reverse strand, counting down.
TGAAATAAGAATTTTATTTATTTATTTATTTATTTATTTTTATTTTTATTTTTTTTGCCCAAATGTGTAGTTATGAAACCGTTTTTAATTCTTTTGGTAAGTTAATTGATAGCTACACAGGCTTGCTTCCCATAAACCTCCACTATACACTAAAAAATGCTATTCAAAAAACCAACTATTTATGGAGACATATGATAGAAATGTTGGGCTCCAAAATAAATTTAGGTTTTTTTGAAATGACATTATTTAATTATAGAAATGGGCTAAAGAACTCGCACACCCTCTAAGAGGAATGGAAAACCTCAAAAGCAAAAAAAACTCGATAATTTTACATAGATTTGAGTAAAATTTCTTTTATTATCTTCGGAGGCAATATATCGCAGCCTACTGCACTTGTTTTTAATTCAAACCATATGTGTTCCTCTTATTCTTTTTTCTATCTTGAGTGAACTTTTTATTTACAAGAAAGGGGTCAAACTTTTTTGTAATGCTAAATTTTCACTACAATGTTTAGTTCATTAATGATTTGCATGTAGTTTCATCCACATATTATATTATGTCCTTTTTGGGATTTGAATTAAAACATTTAGGAACACTTCCTCTTATTTCAAAGATAACACTCAAGGTAAATATTAGAATCTTTAGGTTCTTAATTACATTGACTTTACAATATGTATTTTTGGGGGTTTGAATTAAAGTATTTAGGAATACTTCTCGTTATTTCAAAGATAACACCCAAGGTAAATACTAAAATCTTCAGGGCACGAGGCCGAACATGCTCAAATCCATTATAGTAATATTCTCATTTAAGAGTTCAACATGTCACTTGCAAGAATTGAACTTAAGTGGAAAGGTTAACAATCAATCCTTCCAACCACTTAAACTAAACCCAATTAATAAATTGATGAAAATTTATACAATTAATTTATATTTGATTCTCATTTACACTTTAATTTATATTTACACATCTTAAGTACTTATTTTAGAAATTCGTTACATTCTCTCTATATATAATTTATCTCTCTATATAATTTAATATTTTTTAATATCAAATTTTATATATTATTTTTAATATATAATTATTATTTATATAATATAATGAATTTAATATATTTTTATATTAAAATTTTATTTCTCTACTCCTAACCTTTGAAGATAACAATGTTAATATTGACCCTATAATCTCGAACACATGTATCCAAGGAATGTGATATAACAAACAATGAAAATGACATAGTCAAACAAAGTGGAGTCCACAAAGGCTCAATATCATTGTACAACTCCCTTCATGTCAACATTATGCTAACCATAATGAGATCGAGATATAAAAAAACAATGAAGAAATAGCAAACGACCCCAAGAGATTGGGCAAAAGTATGTAACCAAAAAAAACCCAACCCAAGTGTTGTGTGTTGTGACTCATATGTGAATCTTAAATATTAAATGTAAGGTTTTATTTTTGTTTTGATTTTTTTTCAAAGATGATAAAATTTATTATAATCTAGTAGTCAATTAATATAGAGGAATTAATATAGAGGGTAGTTATTATTGATTACTATTTATGAACGTGGGTTGACTCATCATTGTTATTTAAGGAAAGCTATGTCACCTGAAATAATTGTTGGTGGGCCATAAAGGATTAGACTTTCACTTTTACTAAATGTTTTTGGGTCTTGAGTCATTAACCACTTTCCATACTTTTGAAAAAGATGAACTCTTAACCAATCATAACTAGTTTTAGCTCTTACTTCAAGATCAAAAGGTAGTTTTAACATTACTTTCCATTGTAATTTAATTTTAAGTAAATTAATGAATTTTAAGTGCCAACAAATTAAAAATTCATGAGCATGCAGGTTTTTCTTATGTCACTTTTTTCCAATTGAAAATTTGTTCAATTATATTAGTAAAATATAATTTTTTACATCTTCAAAGACCATACAGAAAATCTTGTAGTGACTTTCCATGGAGGTGCTTGTTCAAAAATACTTCGAGATATAACAATCCTTATACCTCTTTGTTGTCATATTCCAGATTAGGAGAAAAATGGAAATTACACAGTACTAGCTCAAATGTGGCTTAGATATTGATTACATATCCAATATATAAGGAAGATAAACAAAAAGGCCAAAAATGGAGCTTTGCCAAAATTTGAAAATTAAAAGGATCGGAGCTAGAAAAGGAAGATGTGCCTCCTGGGACCTTCAGTTCCATTTAACCAATTGTAATAAGTGATTCTTCCTTCGGGTTCCTAAAGTGCTTGCTTTGATAAAATGTTTGCCTCCTTATTGTGGTCCCTGTAAATGTGTTGGAAACTAATGTCATGAAATTCTTTTATTAATTCCAGAATTTTGAGTTTCCAACCCTTGATAGCACTAGTCTATAGTCTACCTTTCTTAGCTAGTCAATCAATGACCACCTTAGAATCTCCCAGAACCTGAAGTTTTTGAATTGACAAGTGTGTTGCCAGTGTCAAAGTTTCCCAAACACCTAGAAGTTTTGCTTTTGTATTTGTTCCTTCACCACAGTTCATTACCCATCTATAAACTGATAAATCTTATGATTTTATTACTCCCCCCACTCCACAAAGTTTGCCACTTGATTGTGCAACCCCATCGAAACATGCAAGTGTATTTTCAGCATGTTGAGAGCTTAAACAGGCTTGAACTTGTATAAGTTTTTGGGTAACTTGGAGTCTTCTAAAGGATCAAAGAGTTTTGGTAACCATCGAGATGATAGAAGGAGAAGTTTTCTCGAAAGTTGTCGAGTTCCTCTCAATCCATATATACCAACAGATAAGGGCAAGTAGATAAGAAGAGACAGACTTGTCCTCTGTCCAAGATTTAAAACAATCCAACAATGAAATTCCTGTCCAAACACTTTTGTATTTCATAATAGCATTAATTCTTGCCCATATAGTTTGTGAAGATGCAGTTTATGAAGATATGGCTAATAATTTCATTTTCATTCTTGCATAATTGACATCGGCTTGGGCCTTCCCAGCCTTTTTGTTGAAGAATATCCGAGGTTAATATTTTTTCCTCAGCTGCCAACCAGATGAACAATTTTATTTTGAGTTGAATTTCCCATTTCCAGAATTTTTGTCTCCAACCATCAATTCTCAGGCACCTCTTGGTAGAAAGAAGAGCCATATAGACATTTTTAACTGTAAGGGACCCTGAAGTGTCGCCACCAGTCCACATCAAAGAATCATCACGGTCTTGAATGGAGGCGCACGAACTAATAAGAGACATATAGAATTGTTCCCATTCTATAACCAAAGTTCCCGTAAGACCTAGTTCCAGGTCTCTGTACCAGCTGGTTGTATGGTAACTTTGTTCTGGAAGCCTTCTAGCCTAGGAGAGAATCGTAATATTTTTCTGACTTAAAAAGGATAATAGAGCTGGAGAAAGAAAGGATCTGTCTCCCAATCCCAGGATCTTGTCTCTACCTAGAGAAACAAGATGTCCCAAACTAGGAATTCAACTAAGACAATGTGTGATCAGGTGTATCGATTTTAAGAGGTCACTCCAGATTCTAGAAGTTGTTGTGTAACAGACCCACTATCGTAATTTAAAATTTTTGGGGTTAATCTCCCACAAATGAGAAATCTCCAGAAACCTGCATTAGCGAAATGCCAATCCTTGGTTCAATATCGGGATTCGTGGTTTCTAGTGTCAAAATTCATTCACCCCCAAGACTCGTGATCCTCCGAATTCCGACGCCCTCCCTACGCATTAGCTCTCTTGGTTCAGTTCCCGGTCCATAGGACCTGCTACCATATGTCTGCAGCTCTATAGCTACCCATCGGGGTTTCGGGGTTTAGGATGTCGCGATGCACAGGCCTTCACAAATTCCGATCCTCCGATCCCCGATGCCACTTGGCATTGACTCACGGCCAAGCTTGGTCTTCCGACACTTGTCCCTTGTTCTGGCGCCTATGGCCCCCACTCCCTATGATGGCATGGGGTGACACCCGTCCTCCACTGGAGTGCTATGACTGTGGGACCGTCGCGTTTCAGGATTTCGTGACTCCTCCTGTCGTGAGTTTCTTGTCACCGAGAATCCCAAAATGCCGAACCTCGATCTCTTCAGGATCCTTGAACACGCATCCCTCAGGTTAACGGTTATGATCGCGTCGGGAAATCGCGGATCGCGATTCCTGTATGCAAGAGTTTCTTGCCTTTGGAAAACCCGATGCTCCAAATGCCGACTCGCCCAGATCTCCTGCCACGCGTCCTACCAAGATCAACG
>ML824499.1:0-16016 GCA_009831015.1 Picea engelmannii | reverse complement strand
CTGCAATAAATTCAAACTATCATTTACATTCATTGACCTCTTCCTGCAGGTCCATTTACAACGCACATTCATACTTATGAGTTTTTCCATAGTCCTTGGCCAGTTCAGTTATATTTACAATCTGGGGGAAACAGGGTGTTACATGTTGTCATATTGAAGGATGGCGATCTGAGCCAATTTGTAACAGTGGATAAAGGAATATATTTGTCTTTTATAACATTATGCCAAATTCCATCCCTTTTTAATAACCCCCCAAAGTGTATTTGCAGGGAGTTCTTTATTGAAGTGGAAAATATTGTGGAAACCCCATCCACCATATTTCTTAGTTTTTTCTAGTGAATCCCACCTACAGAGATGGTAGTGAAAAGAATCCTTGTTACTTTTCCATAGGAAATTATACATTATTCTCCTGATCTTATTTAATACTAATCTGGGGATGGTCGCCAATGACATCCAATATACCGGAATACTTTATAGAGTTGATTTCATTAATATATATTGTCCCCCCAAAGATAACCATCTATTGCACCAGAGAACAATTGTTTTCTCCACCTTTGTCGGCAACCAGTTCCAGTCTACATTTTTTGCAACCATGTCGTTAAATAATAACCAATATCTAAAACCAATAGATAGTTATGTAAAGTTAAAAGGAAGAACTATCTTGTAGGGAATTAAGTCCACTTCTGATAACCCTTCATACAGAACAATTTATTTTTTATCATTTACCTTTAAACCCGAAGCTTTGCAAAACAATTTAATGAGTCTATCAATTTCTACCCATTCACTTAAAGTGGCATTGGTCATGATTAATATGTCATCCACAAAGAAAATGTGGAGGATTCTTATCATTCTGGATACCTTTATGCCCACTATCTTCTCTTCCTCTTTGTTTTCTTTTAGTAATAAGCTAAGACCCTCCAAAACCAATATGAATAGCAAGGGGGATAACGGGCACCCTTGTCATAATCCTCGACCGCTTCTGAATAAATCCGTAGCCTCACCATTTAATATTACCAAAAAATATTGAGGAAACAACACAACTCATAATCCAGTTGGTAAGTTGAATCCCAAAGCCCATTTGTATTAAGATCATTCTTAACAAATCCCACTCAATAAAATAATAAGCTTTCTGAAGATCCAACTTCAGAACAAGTGATTTTAATCTCTTTGTTTTAATGTTGTGGGGGCATTCATGTGCAGTAGAAATGGCCTCTTGTATTTGTCTACCTTACAGAAAGCTAGGTTGTTCGGCTAAAAGTGATTTGGAAAGGATCGGTTTAATTCAATTTGCAATGATTTTGGAAATGAATTTGTAACAGAGGTTGCAAATGGAGATATGTCTGAAATCTCCAAAGGTAGCAGGTTTATTTGATTTTGCGATAAGGGCTATAAATGTGGAATTAAGGCCCCCTGCAATCAATCCTTTCTTTCTCGATTCCTCCACCATCTCTAAGAGGTTGACTCCCACTAAATCAAAGAAATGTGTGAAAAACTCAACTGTCTAGCCATCGGGCCCTGGACTCTTATCTTTCTTGAACAATGATAAAACCACTTTCGTCTCTTCTATGTTGTCTGGGAAATGTAGAGTGCTAGCTTCTTCTTCATTAACCAGTCGAGACAAGAGTCTCACGATTCTGACTTGTAATGATGTTGCATGAAGATCTCGAGCCTTGAAGAAGTTACTAAAATCATTCACTGCCTCTTCTTTTATTTCCTCCTGGCTAGTGTGTCATATCCCATTGGCATCTAAAATATCCTATACATGCTTGTGGTTTCTCCTGTAACAGGCGAATTGATGAAAAAACATAGTATTATGGTCACCGCTTTGTATACAAATCGCCCTGTTGTGTTGCCTCCACAATTATTCTTTTTATTTTAATAAACTATATCTTTCTTGTTCTAGGAAACTAAGTTTTCTTTCTACTTTTAGGGAAGATGCTCCATCTGCCATTAGCAAAATATTTTCTTTTATATATGTTTCCAACTTTTCCATCTTCATTAAGTTCCTGCAGCTTTTTTCCTTTATCCATAGTTTTGTGTGATTCTTCAGGTCTTTTAGCTTCTAGACTAATCTACGTTGTCTACCACCTTCAAATAAGTATTTTTGACTAGTACAGACCTTATGAACTAGGTCGTTAAAATCCTTGTCAAGTAGGCACTAAGAATTTAATTTAAATGGATAGGCTTTGTAGACTGGGTCGATCTCCGACTGTAGTAGTATCGGAGCATGATATGAAATAAAAGGGTATTCCACCCAGGATCTGTATAGTCCAACATTGATTAATAGCTCTTCAGAGACAAAAAATATATCCATTCTCTTAGCAATAAAGCTTGTCCCAACTCGCCCATTCCTCTGGGTTGGGACTAATCTATCCGGTTGAATGTCAATTAATTTCTTGGATTGAAACAAGGTTTTTAAATAACCCGCCAAAGGTATTGCTTGGGTTGATCCTCCCCATACTTCACCCGTAGAGACAATAAAATTCAAATCTCCTACAATAATCATATTTTTGTGTGATAGTAGACCATTGTCTGCCATAGATTTCGAAAACGTTTTCCTCTCCAAACACAGGCCATAGATGTTAAGTAGAGTGAGTTCCCTTTTTCTACCTATGCACTTCCTTGTCAATAAAATGCCACCACATGAAAGGTAAGGTACCAAATAGAGTTTGTTTGGATCCCAAGTAACCAAAATACCTCCCAAGGTACCAATCGAATTAACAACACATGATACCCAGGAAGGTCGCAAGCAATTCATAAATTTTCTTGTTTTTTGTTCATGAACCAAGGTTTCTTGTAGGAACAGGATATTCAAGCGAGTTCTATCCAATAGATGATGGACAGAGGAATATTTTAGGGAGCCCCTGATCCCTCTAATATTTAAGGAGAGAACAATCATTATTTATCCCTATCGTAAGGTTCTGAACAATCATTATTTATCCATTATTTTCCAATCGTCGTTAAAGCACCCTCATTCCATAGATGGATGGGTAAACCTGGTAAGAGTACCCACAGATGGCGTTGTTGGAAGTACTTTGTAGTCGTGTCAAAAGTTTCCCTCTACTATTTCAATATCATGCTATTTCCACCCAAAACCCACAGGTTTTCCAAAAGGATAGACAGGTCTTCAGGTGCTCTGTAAATGAAACCTAACCATCCTTTGGTTAGGTACAAAATCTCTGGAGCATAACCTATCAATGACACCCAATGTTGTTCGAACCATAATGGTATAGACACCTTACACATATAACTGTAAGAAACTCTGTCTACTAACCCACACATCTCCATCCTAACTGTCTCCTCGAGCCCAATATCCGACCCCAGTACCATTTTGCTGAAGACTTTGTTGGCCTTCCATTGTTTGTGTCTACACCTGGAAGGACCCAATGGATTCTACACCCTTCTCTATGTGCTGGGAGGGACAGTCTCCCGAATAACCTCAGACGGGCTTCTCATTGTTGCAACCTTCTCCTTTAGTCGAGAATAATCAGATAGTCCAGGAATAAGACCGGTTAAAGTGGTCGTATGGCCAAACTTCTTGTTATTTGGAGTAGGGAGCTTATTTGTAAAATCACCAGAGGGAGAATTTAAGGTTTTCATACTGACTCCCAAGGATTCTACAATGGTGAAGATACCTGCTCTCTTCCAAATAAGCTCGTCGGTTGCACCCATAAGTGCACTGACATAGTTAGCTAAGTAATCCAAACTAGACTTGGCCATAGAAACAAGCCACCTGGGCTCCAATAAGAGTTCCACACCATAGAAGTCAATAAATGACCAGTAACCAAGAGTAGCAGTGAGGAGTAGCTACAATAGTTTCAGTGACCATTAATAGTAACATTAATGTTGCTTCACAGGAGTTAGTGGAGGAAATAGAGTAAGAATTAGAGAAAGCCATACCAAACCTCCACAGAAAGAAAGTTAGGGGAAGGAAAAATTGCTAACGAAAACTCTAGTAATCATAGCCTACTACCTCGGCCAAATAATTAATGGAAAGGACAGGATAAAACTATCGGTTCCTGGTCATGGTTTTGTCTCCATGCACATAAATCTTCCATACCTGGTTTTTTGAACTTCATCCTACTCCCGCTCCTATTCCTTCGTATGTGATTTTCTTATGCCACGTAAGCGAAGATCATCACACATAATTAATAAACTTGATAGTTACAAAGATTAACATATCATTATACAATGAAGAACTTTTGTGCTTAAATCAAAACATAAGCTCAAGTAATCATCCACATATCATATTGTTATTAATTTTTTAAAGTTTTTATACTATTAGATAACAACTCAATAAATTTGATAATGTAACTTCATTCATAACCATATGAATAACAACCATACAATTATGTCCTCATATTCTAAAATATGATGGTATTTGACTCTGCTAGCATTATTTTGGCTTTATAAAATATTCATTTAATTTTAGCTCTATTCTATTTTATTAATATTCATTGTGACTTAGTCTATTTTGTGTAGATTTTGTAATTATTAATTTTTTCTACTTTGTTTGAATTGTGTAATTGTTAATATGTGTGTGTGTGTGTGTGTGTGTGTGTGTGTGTGTCTTTATCTCTAAAATCGATTTTTCTGAACTGAGATATATGGAAGGAAAAGGAAAAAAAATTAATTATTGGCATTACTAATAAAAGATTGAATTTACAAAGAGTTGGGACGAAAACTTTAATTTATATCATTACCATGTCCAAGAATTTGTAATCAAAGCATATAATTAGCATGACCATGAATTTATAATCAAAATAGTTGCAATGTAATTAGTGGTTTAAAAAGGGTCAAAACTTGGCTATACAAAAGTTAAGTAATCTCATTCACATGGTATACACATACATGTCATTGGAGTGGTTAAGCTCTAAATTTGCATTCACTATGTGCGCAACCAACTTCACCCACCTCATGGTACCCATATGTGTGTGTGTGTGTGTGTGTGTGTGTGTGTGTGTGTTCATGTCTCTATATCTAAAATCAATTTTGATGAACTGAGATATATGGAAGGAAAAGGAAAAACCATTAATTATTGGCATTACTAATAAAAGATTGAATTTACAAATAGTTTGGACGAAACCTTTAATTTATATCATCACCATGTCCAAGAATTTGTAATCAAAACATATAATTACCATGACCATGAATTTACAATCAAAATAGTTGCAATGTAATTAGTCCTTTAAAAAGGGTCAAAACTTGGCTATACAAAAGTTGAGTAATCCCCTTCACATGGTATACACATACATGTCATTGGAGTGGTTAAGCTTTGAATTTGCATTCACTATGTGCGCAACCAAATTCACCCACCTCATGGTACCCGAGATTGAATTAGTGGTTGAGAACTTGTGTGAGAGGAAGAATGCAACAATGAAACTTCATCCATGTATGGTCTGCCAGGAAGTGTAGATATGGGTTTTCATTGTATGCACAACCATCTATGTCAATTATAGAGAGTTATAGAGATCATCTAGGTGCGGTATATACAAAGGAGGAAACTCCTAAAATATATTAGGAGATAACAAATGCAGATATGGAAAAAAGAGACCGGTCAAGAAAGAAGACATCAAACTAGACTGAATAATCAGAGATTAAATAGATTGCTTAGTGGAATGTCGATAACTGTAAATTATGTTACAAATTTGGTTATAAGATCGTTCAAAAGAAAATGTGTGGCAGCATTGCACTTCACATCCAATATATGACATCACATGTATTTACTCCATTGACATGAATTAATAACCTCTCAATGAATAGATGGCGTAGTTATCTAAGATTAAAACTCCAAACTTAGGATATCTATGTTTGAAAACAAAATTGCATTGTGTGCATGCTCGGTATAACTTTGGTATAACCCAATATTGAAAAAAATTGGTCATATATCGCCAAAATACATCGAGTTGGTCAACCAATCACATATGTGATAAAAGTAATTTAAATATTATGAAAAAATAATTATTTTGTTAAGCATATGTACAACATTAGACATGAAGAAAAATATATGTAATCAAAGGAAAACTAATAGATAGTCAATGATGAATCGAATGTTATAGTCATGGCCTTCGAGAGGGACTAATAATCATTATCCTCATTTCTTGTTATTATTATTTTTACAACACATATTCGATATATATTTTTATTTTTTATTAATAAAATAAATTTAAAAATATGATAAGTCATCATGAACAATGTAAAATTTTAAATAATTTAATAAATCTCTTTATTTGATATTCAATAGATATTAGATCAAAACCAACAATTATGATTATAATGTCATATAGTAAAGCACTAAACAATAATTTATAAAATAAATAATCTTGTAATACATGTTAAACATGATTCACATTATGTTATTTTATTTTTTTTAAGAAAATATGTATTTATTTTTCTTAGAATTTTTTATTTTATTTTTAGAAAATATGTTTTTTTTTTTTAATAATGATTGTCATTTGTATAAGAAAAATATTTGTACTCTTTCTTATTCAATTTTCTTAAAAAAAAATTATAAAAAAAATTGTATACTTAAGATTGAATACCTCGCCCAAACAAGAGTTAATGAGATTGACATTGTTAATAGGGTTAAACTCTAGAGACCAAGGGGCAAGGAAGAGGCCCACTTAATCTTAAAACCATGGGCCTCCATTTCTTCTCAGCTTGGTTCGAAAACATGACAATAAGGAAACTTGTCAGAACCTTGACTTGAGGTGTCATTGGTAATGACATGATGGACAACGTGCTAGGCATACTTGGCAAGTTGCATGACGAGTCCATATATTTTGGTAGCCTTGGTGGTCGACTCATCATGATGGTGCGTGAGATGATTAGGATGGTGTACTAGTGCATAGGCTAAGAGTACCAAGGACATCTTATTGAGTAGGACGAACGATTGGTTAGGATGAGGCACTAGTGTGTATGCTAGGAGGTCCAAGGAAGTCTCATTGAGAAGAACGAGAAACCGACAAGGTGCCTCATAGCGGGCTTCGACGGAGGGTGGTGTGACTTGGAAATGTGATATATTTTGTATTTTCTATTGTAAGGAGACAACGTGATATGTGCGTCAAAGATATGTGAATGCGTTACGAAGAAGGAAGATGATCACCAGTGACTATATTGTGTCGGTATAGATGGATGATAGCACAATTGCATGTTGAGTAGTTAGTTGTTCAACTATGTTTGGCTCGGGGGAGGGACAATAGGTTTCCTATGGTTGGGCAGTGATGGTGCAACATTTCCTATGGTGAAGCGAGCATTCAAACCTCCATTCGATTAAAGATGCATGACTTGGGTTCAAACAGGGCATGATGATGAAGCATATTCTAGTTGATACAAGAAATTTGTTGGTCATACCCAACTCATGAGGTCATGTTGGTGTCGAGTAGTGGCTATAATTCATGAGTGGTATGGATGCTCAAGAGGAATGAAATGTCTAGCTTTGTTAGAAAACCCGTGTTACAAAATTTGGCAATAAAATATCTTCCTTAGTTGGTTCTCTGTCGTTCCATAAGCGGATTGGCTAGCGACCATAAACCATTAAATCGATGAGCCAATTCCAACTCTCACCGATGTTCAATGTTTTTTTATATCCATTTTGTTTGGAGGTGAATTATTGAAGAATAATCGTTATCCACAATAAATTGGGAACTACTAATCTTTAAGCCTTTTCCTGGCCTTGATGCTACTGGAATGCATGAGCCAAGGGATTCCTTGAATGATTTTCCACCCTAAAACTCCATTGATGCATGTGGGAATACTCCAGACCTTCAACGTTGCTTGTAGACGACCTATATGTTCCCATCAAATTTTGTCTCTTTTCATGGGAGAATGACTCTTCCTTCGAGTAAATGTTAGAACAAGAACCCTAGTTGCACACAAGTGGCCTTCTCATCTCTCATAGTAATTCCAATAATTAAATAAAAAAAATTGGCCTTAATGGGGCCATGACAATTAGTGTTTGGGCTTAAGGATGACAAGATGGTTGATTTTGATCCACTTATTTGTGGATGGGTTTCGAGATCATTTAATATAATTATTTTGGGTGAAACCACTTGTTCAACCACTACCTTAGGGTACCCCATGGTAACCTTGGGGACTAAACACCCTCACTAACATTGAACCATAATCACCAATGAAAAACTTATCGTTTCTCACCAATGTTTCTAACTCCTTTGAACTTGTGTGTGTGTGTGTGTGGATGTAAATTTTTTCTATTAAGATATACTCATGTGATATATATGTTAATGCAAAACCTAAAGTAATAAGCTCTGCAATTTTTTATGAGGAAACCCTAGAGTGTCGTCCCCCTTTCTTCGTGTGTGGACATGCCTTCACCATGGTCGAGGATGACCCCAACCCCTCTGAGTTTGATGTATATATTGTAGATATTGTGGGCTCTATGGGTAATCCGTTTTCTTGGCCCACTCACTCCGAGTTTGTGAAGAAATTGGATCTAATTCTGGAGATCGCCATACACTGTGCAACAACTTCCAAGAAATCTTTGTCATATACCTCTAACTATGGCCTTCTCCTTGGCAGGTCGATCTTTGGATTGTGAAAAACTGGCAACCCTTGATTCAAGGGTGAATGAGTCATTTTTTTTGTGTTTGGGGCTTCTATATCTTTTATTTTGAGATTAAAGAAGATCAAGATATTATTTTTTGAAGTGAGTTGTATTTTGTTGGGTCATGAGGGCTCTATATGAATCAGTGGACTCCGGGTTTTGATCCTGAGAGTGATATCTCAATAGTCTCTCTTGTATGGGTTTGCCTATCCCACTTTACCTTTCATTGTTTGGGTGAGGTGGTGTTGAAAAGCATCGGACTCCATCAAAAAATATATAGACAGATCAAAGCCAAAACCCTCAATGTTTTTATGTGCATGAATATGTGTCGAAGTAGATCTCTAAAAAGGGCTTCCAAAAGCTATAAAACTCACCCTAGATGACTGGTCTCATCTCCAGAGATTGGATTATGAACAACTTCACTTTAAATGTAAATATTTCCATGAATATGGACATTTTTCTCGAAATTTTCCATAGAATAAACCAAATCAGGAGGATGCAGGAGAAACCCAAGAGGAAGGATGGTAGCAGGTCAAGAAAAATCCAACACGAGGAAAGGAGAGGCCCCTGGTCTTTCAAACCCTAGAAAAAACCCTTAGGCATCACAAAAGAAGATAAATAAGGTTGCATCTAATGAAGGAAGGAAGAAAGAGGCTCTGCCTCAAGATAAGGTCATGCCACCCACTGGAAACCTATTCTCCATTTTGGGAGAATCATCTATGGTGCAATAAGTTGAGGCAAGTATGGAATCGAATCCAAATATAGAAAATGGGAAACCATTGGAAGTCTCCTCTCGCGGCTTAGATCATAACGATGAAGACTTAGAAGAGGAGTAAAACTATCAAGAAGTCATGTCAAAAACATAGTAGCCAGTTCTATGGAACAATTCCCTCCTAAAGGGTCGTCACTACAAGAAGTTGGAAGGATAAATAGTGTAGGATAAAGTGAGACGATCAGGGTGAAGAAGAAACAAATATGCTCACGAAGAAACCACAAACAAAGAAAAATCTCAGGGGAGGCAAAATTCCATTGAAAGCTCACAGAGTAACATGGGAAGGAAAGCAGTAAACAAGGGTCAATATATGCCTACCCCTAGTAGGTGGGTCCATACCACCCCTAGAAAATGAAATTCCTCTCCTAGAATTGTAGAGGCTTCAACAAAAATCTAAAGCTGAAATCCCTTGGAGACCTTATCAAACTTGAGAAGCCCTCTATAATTCTCCTTGAGGAGACAAAAATGGAGGACTCAGTGGCACTTATGAATGCGACTAAAATTATGTGAAACAACGAAGGAGTAGTGATAAGCTCCATAGGTTCATCTGGAGGAATACTCACAATATGGGATCCCCAACAATGGTAACTAGAGGTATATTCTTGTGCCACCCATTGGATCATTATTGTTCTCAAAGGAAAACAATCTGCAATCAAGTTTTCTATTTTCAATAATTACATGCCAAATAGATATTCAAAAAAGATAGAATGTTGGAACTCCCTATTTTATATCAAGGAAACTCTATATTTAACAATAGTCATAGTAGCGGCTGACTTGAACACCCATATATACCTTTCAGAAAAGAGGGGAGGAATTTGTGTCTGTGACCCTATGAGGGAAAAATTTGAAGACATTATGTCGGACTGGGACTTGCAGGATATAAATCCATCCAAAGGTAAATTCACCTAGAGCAACAAGATATTTGGGCCTTTCCACATTATTGCGCACTTAGATCATTTTCTTATTCATAGAAATCTCCTTCTTCCCCCTCTTGACATCTCCTCTAGCATCCTTATCTATGCCCTCCCCGACCATAAGTCAATTACCCTTTCCCTCTCTCCACCATAGAACTTAGGCCCTATCCCCTTCCAATTAAACTCCCTCTAGCTTGACTATGCCCCTATAAACTTCCTTGTGTCGAATTTATGGTCCACCCCCATTCTTGGCTCCCCAAATTTTATTTGGGAAAGCAAATTAAGAATGGTGAAACAAGCATTGAAAGATTGGGAAAATACCTCATATATTCCTCCCTTTGCGGAGAGATCCTCACGTCTATCTGAACTGGAAGAAATCCAGTAGTAAATGGAAAATCTAGAAGTAACAAAAGAAGTCATTAAAAAGGAAAAAGATGCCTCTCAAAACCTTCATGCAACACTTCAGAAAGAAGAGGAACATTGGAGGTTGAAATCAAGTAGCCTTTGGCTTCAAGCTAGAGATTCAAATACCTCATTCTTTCAAAATATTTTAGGAAATGAGACACACTTCCACGCTAAACTTAGAAAAAGAGAGCAAGAAAGATTTAATAAAGAAAGTAAATGAAACATCAAACACACAGTACATAGATATTTTACCCTAGAAACCCAAACCGAGAAAATCAAGATTTCTTGAGCATTCTCCTCTTTTGTTGTCTTATTCATTTAGAATAAAAGGTTACATGTCTAACCATGTTCAACACCTAAGACACAATCAACATCATGCCCTCGTATTTACACAAGAATAGCCATGTAGCCAAATCGGCTTACATCTACATGACCAACAACCTCTACGATTAAAGACTCTTTGCGATTAGCCATTAATCATCTAAAGATTCATTAATCAACTTTTACAACATTACAACACACCTTCCTTATAGGATTTATTGTAGGAAAAACCATAAAGAAAATGTGCCCAAAAATGGTTACAGATCCACACAGATCATTTACTACAAATCCAACGAATCTAGGGATTCTGTTACAGTCAACTACCAACCTGGATTACCTATCGACTACCAGTCGACCTTCATTCGGTCTTCAGTTGGTTTCCACACGTCCTCATGTCGACCTCTTTGACTTTTTGTTGTGTCTTTACCATGTCGAACCACCTCGACCTTTGAATTTACCTGGTCGAACCAACTTGACCTTCGACTTTGACTTTACCCGGTCGACTCACCTCAACCTTCGACTTGATGTTGATCCACCTCAACTTCAATTGTCATTCGATCCACCTCGTCTTTCACTACAAAGAATATAACAACCCAAAATTCTCCCACTTGTTGTCTTCTTTGTTGAAACTAGGAGACCTCTAAACTCTCGTTCACAGACCCAGGGAAACAATTCCCATTACCTCTCTGCACCAAGAGAAATTCACAACACTCACAGACTTGGTCAAAGAGTCTACTATGTTTTCCAATGTGTCTACTTTCTCCAGCAACACCTTGTTGTTTTCCACCATGTCTCTCACAATATGGTATTGTACATCAATGTGCTTAGTCTTAGAATGATAAGAAAGGTTCGTTGCCATAAATATTGTGCTTTGATTGTCGCAACTTATCTTCATAGCTCTCTACTCAACCCGATTCTTGAACAAAACCTTTGCAACCATACTACTTATTTTCTTCCATGAGTGGCTACCATGTATTCAACTTCTATTGTTGACAAGGCTATGACTATATGTCGCTTACTCATCCAATTGATTGCTCCACCAAACATTTTGAACACATATCCATTGGTCAACATCCATTGATCCAGATCTCTAGCCTAGTCAACATCAACAAAGCCATGTACATTTAATTCACTGTCACCTCCAAGTTTTCCTTGGTATCATATAGCATAATCTTTTGTGCCACAAAAATAACTGAACACTCTCTTGACATATTTCTAGTGCTCCTTCCCAGGTGCCGACATGTATCTGATCAACACTCCCACTGCATGGGCAATGTCTGGTCAAGTGCATACCATCGCATGCATTAGATTACCAACAACACTTGCATAGGGAACACATGCCATGTCCTCTATTTATTCATGTGTCTTTGGAAACTATTCAATAGTTAGCCTTGCTCCCATAGGAATTAGCACCTTCACAGGTTTGCAATCCTGCATGTTGAAATGTTTCAAAATTGTTTCAATATACTTTGTCTAGTTCAACCAGAGATTTATAGCTTCTCTATCTCTCTCAATCTGAATTGATCAAATTATTTTCCATGAAATTTGCCACCATTGTCATTTCTCAACACCTTAATCTTCTTATCTGTCTAGTTTTCTACAAGAGATTTAAACTCTTTGAATTTCTCGAAAACCTTTGATTTCTTCCTCAAGAAATATATCCATGTCTTCCTAGAAAAATAATCTATGAAGGATAAATAATATAGGGATCCGCCAAGTGAAGGCACTGAAATAGTGCCAAACACATCACTATGAGTCAATTCTAGGATCCCATTTTCCCTTGTCGCTCGAGATGGGAACCTCATCCGATTTTGTTTTCCATATATACATTGTTCACAAAAGTCGGCTTCTGAATCACATTCAGGAAAGTCTTCAACCATACCTTTTTTATGCATATCTCAAAGTCCCTTTTCTCCAATGTGTCCCATCCTCTTGTGCCATAACATGGTCTAGTTGACTTTATGATGACTTTTCGAGTCAGTTTGAATCAACTCAGCCTGAGTCAAGTTGACTTCAAGAACATCGATGTTGTTGCATCCAGTCGAGTCAACACTCCCTAGTAACTTGTATAGGGTTTCAATCTGAACTCCTTTCATTAAGACCATCACACCTCTAACCATCTTGCATGAATCCTTATGAAATATAGTGTGCACCCTTGCAGCACTCATCTTGTTCACAGATATCATGTTTCTTTCCAAACCCTAAATGTGTAGCACTCTTGGAAGGGTTCTATTCCTCCCATTCTGTAGTATTAGTCAAACTCTTCCTCATCCGACAATTTTGGTTGTCGAGTCATCCCCCAATAACACGTTTCCTCCTTCATATTGTTCATATTATAAAAACCATTATGTAGGTGGTTTCATATGATAGGATGTTCCCGAGTCGATCAACCAAACATATTGATTCGATTGTGTACTCGTCAACACCAGGTATACATCGCCTCCCTTTTCTGGAGTTGTCTTTCTCTCAGTCAAGTGCTTCTCGTCAGATCTAGTATTGACTTCCATTGCCTTCAAATTGCAATCCTTTTTGTAATGCCCAACTTCACCTCATTTCCATCATATTCTCGTCAACTGAACAAGGGATTTAGAACTACCCTTCGACTTAGACTTTCTACCGAAGAAATTTACTTTATCTTTGTCGACCTCTCACCACTAAATCATCTTTGGTCGATCCTTCCATGTTCTTCCTTCTCATTTATTCTGACGGTAAATATGCAACCATGTATTCTAGTACTATTATGGTTGTGTTACTCCCTATAGCCATGATTAAGTTATCCCAAGAGTTTGGCAAAGAACATAATAGGATAATACATTTCTCCTCCTTGGTGATTTTAATATCCATAGAAGATAATTGGCTTATAATGGTATTAAATGCATTTAAATGCTCATTCACCAAACTTCCCTCACTCATCCTCAACAGATGCAGTTTATTTCCGAGAAACAACTTATTTACCAAGGATTTTGACTGGTACAAGCTCCCCAACTTGTCCCATTATTTCTTGGTCAAGTCTTCACCTGAGACATTCAAAAAAAATGAATGTGCAAGACAAAGTCGAATCATACTCCTTTCTCTTCTCTTAAGTTTATCCCATTCTTCTGTCAACATTCCTATCAACATGGTACATGGAAAGACCATTGTCTAGTGCTCTCAATCTACAAGGAGATCTTCAATTTTAAGCTTCCAAAGCTCAAAATTCTAGCCATTGAATTTTTCGATCTCTATTCTCGAGCTGCTTGTCATTCTTTAACACAATTCTTTAGCACAATCTTTAAATATTTCAGACTTATGACTCTTCTTGAACCTAGGGTTTAGCTTAGAGCCAAGGTTGTTAAACCAAGCTTTGATACCACATGTTAGAAAATGAGACACACTTCCATGCTAAACCTAGCAGAAGAGAGGAATAAATATTTAATCAAGAAAGTAAATTACACAACAAACACACAGTACACAGAGGTTTTACCCTAGAAACCCAAATTGGGAAAACAAACATTCTTCTCTCTTGTTGTCTTATTCATTTCGAGTAAAAGGTTACATGTCTAACCTTGGTCCACACCTAAGACATAATCAACATCATACCCTCTTATTTACACAAGAACAACCTTGTAGCCAATTTGACTTACAACTAAATGACCAACACCTCTATGATTATAGACTCTTGGTGATTATCCATTCATCATCTAAAGATTCATTAATAATATTTTACAACATTACAAAACACATTATTTATAGGCTTTACAGTAGACAAAACCATAAAGAAAAGGTGCCCAAAAATGGTTACAAATCCACCCAGATCATTGGCTACAAATCCCGCAAATCTCGAGATTTTGTTACAATCAACTACCAAGTCGGATTACCCATCGACTACGAGTCATCCTTCATTCAATCTTCATTTGGTTTCCACACATCCACCTATAAACTTCTTATCGGTTAACCTCTTCAACTTGTTTTCGATGTCTTTACCATGTCAAACCACCTGGACCTTCGACTTCAACTTTACCCAGTCGAACCACCTCGACCTTCGACTTCAACTTTACCCGATCGAATCACCTCGACCTTCGACTTGTTGTTGATCCACCTTGACTTTGACTGTCAATCGATCCACCTCGAATTTCATTGCAAAGAATATAACAACCCAACATAAGCAATCCCTTCAAAGAAATAAAAAAAAAAACACTTTCACCAAAATTCAGTCTGAGTTTGGGAAAACACTAGAAATATTTGAACAAATGAAGGAGGTTGCATCACAACATTATGAGAAATGTACACCCAACCTTTTATAGAGGTAAAAGAAGATTGTGAAAAAACTTTTTTCAAGCACATTCCTTGTTGTATATCAACAGAGGACAATAATTCTCTTACAAAAAAATTGGGGAGGAATAAATATCTCAAGATCTTCGGGGATTAGATTAGGATAAAGCTTCGGGCCCTGATGGTTTCTCTACTCGTTTTTTCAATCATTTTTGGGACACTATCAAATATGATCTAAATATGATGCTTAACTACACTTTGAAAAAAATAAAGTGGGAGGAGCCACTAATTCCACTTTCTTATCTCTTATCCCTAAAGAAAGAAACCCCTCCAACTTCTCAAGATTCAGACCCATCTCCCTTTGAAACACATCTTACAAAATCTTGACTAAAAGTATATCCAATAGAATCAATCCTCTTCTTCAGAAGTTAGTGTCAAAAAATCAAGGGGGATTTATGGAGAACAAACAAATCACAAATAATATAGTCTTGGTAAAAGAAACTATCCATACAAGAAGGGCCAACAAAGAGAATGGCATGGTGATAAAATTGGATATGGAAAATGCCTTTGATTGTGTCAAGCACTCCTTCTTGTTCTCTATTCTTAGAAAATATAGATTCTTAGAGGTGTTTATAGACTGGATTTGAGCTTGTATTGGCTCCCCTTGGATTGCTCCAATGTTAAATAGCAATCCCACCAAGTTTTTTAAATCCAACAAAGGTCTTCGGCAAGGTTTTCCTCTTTCACCCTCCCTATAAATCATAATGGTTGATTATCTCAATAGGAAGCT
>ML824498.1:42256-63999 GCA_009831015.1 Picea engelmannii | reverse complement strand
CTCAATGAAATGTACTCTACTTCTGCAGTGCTCAAAGCCACAGAAGTTTGTTCCCTTCTATACCAGGAAACCATGGAAGATCCCAAAGTGAAGCAACACCTAGAGGTGCTCTTCCTGTCCACTGCACTCCTTTCCCAATCAGAGTCAGTATATCCCTGCAATCTCATGTCAATACTGGAAGTATATCTCAGACCATGTCCAACTATGCCTCACAGGTATCTCAACACATGCTTCACAACAATCCAGTGTGTCTGTCTCGGCTAACTCATAAACTGGCTAAGTGAACTCACTGCATAGAAAATATTTGGTCTGGTGTTAACTAGATACATCAATGATACAATCATCTCTTTGTACAGGGTCGGATCAATCTCATCGGAATCAGAAGAAGAGACACTTAGTTTCTTCATATTCATCATCATTGGTGTAGCCATGGGCTTACAGTTCAACATCCCAAACTTCTTAAATATCTCAATTGTGTACTTCCCCCGACTCAGGAAGATCTCATCAGTTCTCTGCCACACCTCTAGTCCCAAGAAGTAGTGCATCATACCAAGGTCCTTCATCTCAAATTTAGAGGCCAATGCATACTTGCATTCAACAATAAGGCTCTTTATACCAGTGAGGAATAAATCATCAACGTAGAGGACCAAAATCATGGACTCACCATTAACAGTCTTGTAGTACAAGTTGGGATCAAAAACACTTTTGTTGAAGCCCAAAATCATCAGGTGTCCTTCAATCCTCGCATACCAAGCTCGAGGTGCTTTCTTGAGCCCATACATGGCCTTCTTCAACATGCACACATGTGACTCCTTCTCATGTATCATGAAACCATCTAGTTGCTCGATGTATACTTCTTCCTCAATCTCTCCATTGAGAAAGGTTGTCTTCATATCCATTTGATGTAATCTCCAACCCATGGATGTTGCATGGGAAATAATCATCCAAATAGAAGTGTGTCAAGCAACAGGAGTAAATATCTCCTCATAATATATTCCCTCCACCTGAGAGAATCCTCTAGCATAAAATCTTGTTTTCTTTGTGCTTCTCGATGCTCCCATCAATTGTGTGTTTGATCTTATAGATCCACTTGGAAGTCACTATAGACTTCCCTTCATGTCTTGGAAAAATATCCCACACATCATTGTTCGTGATGGACTGACACTCCTCCATCATGGCATCTCTCCATACTAGATAACTAGATGCCTCCTCGTAACAGGAAGGCTCAGAATCAATGATGTGGCTCATAGTTGCGGCATAGCACGAATATCTTTGAGGTCTCTTACTCTCTCGGAAGGTACCACGAGGAGTTGCATGTCCTTCTGCCTCCTGCAGAGTTTGACAAGCCCATGCAAGTCTCTTTTGACCTACTGTAATATCTCTGGGAACATCAACTAGAGCTACATGATCAACGAGATCAATTGGCTCAATTGTTTCCTTTTGAACTGTTGGAGGGTGAGGGGGAGAAGGCGCCATCTCTTTCTGTCTCTCGCTATCAATATCCATGTGAGATCCTCTAGATCTATTGAAGGATACCTCCTCCTCAAAGGTAACGTCTCTCTTCACCTCAATCTGTCTCTGACTAGGGATGTAGATCTGGTATGCCTTCGAAGACTCCATGTACCCCACAAATGTACCCTTTCTTCTTGAAGGGTTTAGCTTGGTACTTTTCTCCTTGGGTACATGAATGTATATTGGACACCCAAATATCCTGAAGTGTCCAACCTCAATCTTCACTCGTTAATTGTTTCCATACTAGACATCTCATGGTTCCCTTGTGGAACACATGTCTAAGACATATCGAGGTTCCCTCATGGAACCAATGTCTTCTCTAGGACACATCGAGGTTCCCTCATGGAGCCAATGTCCCCCAAGACATATCGAGGTTTCTTCGTGAAACCAATGTCTTGGTTTCTTCATCTGACTATCTGAGGCATGTTAGGATGAAGTCTACATTCCCCCCTACTAGTCCACATAGGACCCTCCGAGGAGAATGTCTCATGACGCTGCCTCACCTCAACCATCAACACTCCCTCGAATCCATCTGATAATCAACAATCTCATTGCCAGTCTTTGGAGGAGCTTCTGATGAATCCGATGCATGGAACGTCATTGCGACATAAGAATCCAATGCCAAGGACCACCCACATCAAACACATCCACCGTGGCATGCATAGATGAAAGCAAGGATAACGGATCAACAAAGTTGAGGGTATCCACATGAGCTAAATAGACACACGTTTTTTTTTACAACTTCTCGGTGGATAAAAAGGATTTGTGAGTTGGCTTGAAATTAGGTTGCCTGCATCCTTCCTCATTCTGAGTGACTACGTGCTCGCCTGACCACTCGCCACAAAAATCCATGCATATTGTTCTATGCATAACTAAACAACTCCTTGATGCAGTAGCGCCTCTGCCAACTTGTGATTTCATGTCCTGACTGAATCTGATAACTAGTCTCATTTGTTTTATATTGGACGTGATGTTGCCAACATGTCTCCCAGCGCATCCATACATACGTTAACTTGCCTTCTCTTTCCTTCTGGGATTGTTGTTTGTTTGAATCAAATTTATTATCACATCTTCTATTTTGGTCTCCATTCTCCTTCTCCTTAGCTTCATGTATATTATATGAAGAGAACAAGAGAGATACTTGGTACTCATTGCTCATACAAATTGATATTGATCAAGTACGTCGGTTGTAAATATGGGAATTCACATGTCATCTGGAGAGCTCTCTTTTGCATCAAGAGGAGGAGCACCTGCGACCATTCTTATATCGATGGATGGTAATTATTACAAATTTTATCATCATGTTAAGGCTGAACATATCTTGCGAGAAATACCTGACCATTGTGTTTGTAACTCCGATGACCTTTTTTTTTTATTCTATTAATCGGGTCGTAAAGCAACATTAATTTTTGGCAGAAAATCATGGGCTTAGGTTGTTTCTCGGAACTAATGATCTTGATATACATATCTAAACATTAATTCAATCTTTAAATCAAAACCTCGAGTTAATCTACCAAAGAGATCTGACTCATCAATATTGTGTGTAAGTGATAGCCTCCAAAATACTTGTAGACAATAGGCTAGGTCTGATCAATAGCTCTTTCATTTTCTTGGGCCCTCCCGTGAGGGAGTCAAGCCCAATCTTTCTCTGCTACCATGTTGATATTTCATATGAGATAATATGAGATGATATATATGATCAATATATTATTACAATGATGAGTGTTCCATATATAGAGAACATATGGTGACCATCCATGAAAGGATGTGTCCCTTAGATAATCAATAACTATTTATTATTATCATTTACTTATTATATATATTATTTAATAATCAATAATTATATTATTAATTATTAATCTAAGAGAATGTCTTCCTAATGTTGTCCAAACATCAATAGGAAGAAGGTTTGTATTAATGACAAATCATAGTGGGTTGAGGTACTTATTCAATCAATCATGTTTAAATGTCATACAAGCCAGATGGATTGTTCTAATCAATGAAATTGATTTTGAAATTAAACACATCAAAGGAAAAGAAAATCGAGTGGCAGATGCACTCAACAGAAGCATGAGGACAATCAACTTAGCAACAACAAACACATGCAAATCTAATATAAAACAAAGAATCGGAAATGCCTTACAGAGTGATGAATAGTTCAACTCAATAAAGGAAAGTTTGCAACAAGATCCCATAGGGTAGAAACATGAAGGATATTAACTCACAGAAGATGGGTTGTTCATGATGTACAATAACATATAGGACATACCCAATTCGATTGAGTTGAAAACTCTCATCATGGATGAGTTTCATAGGAGACCCTATGTAGGTCATCCAGGCTATCAAAAGATAACAACAACATCAAGAAAATTGTATTTATGGCCTGGAATGAAAATGGATATTGCATAATACATCATCGTATGTCTGGAGTGCTAACAAGTCAAGGGTGAGAACAAACATCTAGTAGGTTTGTTCTTATTTTGTTTCTTGCTTTCTCTGAAGGTTCCCTTAGGAGATTAATGCTTTTCTGCTTCTTTCAATATTTCCCGACACTAGGCTGGTTTTCTTTTAGCAGGAGGTATCTCCATTGGAAACTCAATAGTATCCCTTGAGGGGTCCACTGGAAGTTCTGAGGTTTCCTCCCTCTGCTCATCTGGAAGAAGATAGTTTGAAGGATCAAGTGGTGGAGCTTCCTGCTCCTCTGAATCACACAGAAGTTCTCTGGCCCGACGAAAAGTTGTTTCTTCATGAAAAGTCACGTCTCTGCTTACTTCGATGAACTTTTGACCAGGGATATAAATTCTGTAAGCTTTTGAGGTTTCATTGTATCCCACAAAAGTTCCTTTCTTTATGGAGGGCTCTAGCTTAGTCCTCTTCTCTTTTGGAATGTGTATATAGACTGGACTGCCAAAGATTTTTAAGTGATCAACTGAGGGCTTACATCCGGTGAAAACTTCTTCAGGAGTTTTCGCTTCAAGGGCTTTGTGTGGACATCTATTCTGAATGTAGACTGCAGTACTGGTAGCCTCGGCCCAAAGAGATAATGGTAAGTTTTGGTCATGCATCATGGCCCTGTCTGCTTCACGGATAGTTCTATTCTTTCTTTCAGCAACCCCATTCTACTGAGGGTTGTAAGGCACAGTTAGCTCCCTCTTAATTCCAGAAGCCCGACAGAGTTCGTCGTATTTGGAGTCAAATTCTTTACCATTATCTGTTCTGAAAACTCGGATGTGTCTTCCTGTTTGATTTTCAACAAGATTCTTGAAATCTTGAAATCTGCTAAAAGATTCCTCTTTAGTTTTTAAGAAATAAATCCAAGTTTTACGCGAACAATCACCAATAAAAATGATATAATAAATACAATCATTCATAGATGGTGCAGACATGGGCCCACAAAGATCAGAATGAATTAAATCCAAAATTCCATTTGATTTTTTATTACTGAGAGGATAGGGTTTATTTGTATTCTTACCAAGTGAACAACCTTTACAAACACTATCATGCTCAACAGAAAATATTGGCATACCTGTCACCATATTTTGCAAACCTGGAAGTGAGTTGTAGTTGAGATGTCCAAGTCTTTTGTGCCAAAGCTCGCAGGGATTGATCATCTCGTGAACTAGAGCTTGAACAACCTGACCTGAAATCTTATAAAGTCCACTCTCACGAGTTCCAATAGTTATAGCAATACTTAAATCTTCATTTGAGGACCACAATAGGGCCTTCCCTTTGGAGAAAGCCACTGAGTAACCTTTACTTTCTAAAACTAAAACATAGATTAAATTTTTCTTTAGACCAGGTACATAAAGAATTTCATCAATGTGAAAGATATTACCTGAGTGAAATCGGAAAGAGATAGATCCAAAACCTTTTATGTCATAGGTGCTATCATCACCTAGTTCAACATTTTTCTTGAATTTATTGTCTTGATAGTTTGCAAGGTTTTGTTTGAAGCCTGTCATGTGTCTGGAAGCACCACTGTCTATTAGTCAAATCTCCTCTGACTTGGTAATAGTGTTGGAAATAAATGAGATAAGATAATACTTCTTTTGTTGTTCTTGCTCTTTGGTGGCAACCCTGGTTTGTCTTCTTTGAGGCTCATCTTGGGGTTTACCCTCTTCAGTGGCAACTGAGGCTTGGAATCTTCCTCTTCTTTTCTGCTGAGAGGGAGGACTCTTGCAATCTCTTGCATAATGTCCTAGCTTATTGCAGTTAAAACATTTAACTTTAGATAAATGAGGATTGAGATGAGATAGCTTACCTTGGGGTTTCTTACCTTTGCCTTTTGATTTAGGGAACTTCTTTCATTTCTTGGTCTTTGCTGCAAAGGCATGATCTTTCATAATTGAATAATCATTTTTGTTGTTTATTCTTCCTTCTTCTTCTAAGAAGTCATGCCACAATCTTTCAAAATTAGGTTGGGATTCTCTTCCATTTACGGATGCAAGAAAAACTCCCCAAGAATCAGGAAGTCCATCAAAAGATGTTTGAACAAGATCATCATCATCTACAGGAACACCAATTGCAATAAGTTGATCTTTGGTTTGTGCAATCTTGGAGAAGAAAGTAGCAAYRGTATCATCMTTTCCCATTTTCAAGGTACGTAATTGTTTCTTCAAAATTCTTTTATGAGTTGGTGTCTTCTTTTCATAGAGGTTTTTCAAGGCATCAAAACAATCTTTGGCAGTTCTTAGATGACCAATGATGGGCATCATGTTGTCTTTGATAGAATAAAAAATGATTCTTTTAGCCTTGGTTTGTTTCCTTTTGTATGTTTCCCTGGCTGTGTTTGAGGTGGGTTCTTCAATCTCCATAGAGATCAACTCTTCTAGATCATTCTCTTCAAGAATGTTTACTATTCTGTATTTCCAAACATTAAAGTTTGCAGCCCCTACAAGTCTGTCTTCAATTGTAACTGATGAGAAAGCCATGTTGTGATCTGGATTAGCTTGACCTCTGCAAAACAACCCTAACTAGTGGATCTCTGTAGGCTCAAGATTGTATCTTTGAGCTCTCTTCACACCCTTAGCTCTGATACCATGTTAGAATTAGGGAAATAAAGCAGAATAATTTTTGTCTTTCAATTTTCAGTAGGATAAAGACAACTAAATCAAGCTTAGAATAGTAAACCAAAATAATTCAGAGCTATTGCACTTAGGAAATCAAATTATATTTAAAACAAATTATGAGTGTTCATAACTCTCAGATCTGAACTGTCATTTTGATTTTGATCATAAGCAATGATTAGATCTAAACAAATAGATTTAGGATTTATAAATTAGACAACGGTAGTTCTGAGTAAGTTCAGATATAATCAATTTGATCTAGTCAATAATAATTTCCAAAAGGATCAACAACAGAATAGATCTAAACAAAACAAATCTGATCTATAGATCTGATGTAAATCTAACTAAAGAACATATCTAAACAGTAGATCTGATATAGGATCAGATCTATCAAGAATAAACAGATCTAATAATGATGAACATCAGAAATAAGGAACAACACACTGATTTAACCAAATTTAGCCTCTTGGGGTTTAGCCTCTTCAGTGGCAACTGAGGCTTGGAATCTTCCTCTTCTTTTCTGCTAAGAGGGAGGACTCTTGCAATCTTTTGCATAATGTCCTAGCTTATTGCAGTTAAAACATTTAACTTTAGATAAATGAGGATTGAGATGAGATAGCTTACCTTGGGGTTTCTTACCTTTGCCTTTTGATTTAGGGAACTTCTTTCATTTCTTGGTCTTTGCTGCAAGGGCATGATCTTTCAGAATTGAATAATCATTTTTGTTGTTTAGTCTTCCTTCTTCTTCTAAGTAGTCATGCCACAATATTTCAAAATTAGGTTGGGATTCTCTTCCATTTACGGATGCAAGAAAAACTCCCCAAGAATCAGGAAGTCCATCAAAAGATGTTTGAACAAGATCATCATCATCTACAGGAACACCAATTGCAATAACTTGATCTTTGGTTTGTGCAATCTTGGAGAAGAAAGCAGCAACAGTATCATCATTTCCCATTTTCAAGGTACGTAATTGTTTCTTCAAAATTCTTTTATGAGTTGGTGCCTTCTTTTCATAGAGGTTTTTCAAGGCATCAAAACAATCTATGGCAGTTCTTAGATGACCAATGATGGGCGTCATGTTGTCTTTGATAGAATAAAAAATTATTCTTTTAGCCTTGGTTTGTTTCCTTTTGTATGTTTCCCTCGCTGTGTTTGAGGTGGGTTCTTCAATCTCCATAGAGATCAACTCTTCTAGATCATTCTCTTCAAGAATGTTTACTATTCTGTATTTCCAAGCATTAAAGTTTGCAGCCCCTACAAGTCTGTCTTCAACTTTAACTGATGAGGAAATCATGTTGTGATTTGGAATAGCTTGATCTCTGCAAAACAACCCTAACTGGTGGATCTGTGTAGGTTCAAGATTATATCTTTGAGCTCTCTTCACACCCTTATCTCTGATACCATGTTAGAATTAGGGAAATAAAGCAGAGTAATTTTTGTCTTTCAATTTTCAGTAGGATAAAGACAATTAAATCAAGCTTAGAATAGTAAACCAAAATAATTCAGAGTTGTTGCACTTAGGAAATCAAATTATATTTAAAACAAATTATGAGTGTTTGTAACTCTTAGATATGAACTATCATTTTGATTTTGATCATAAGCAATGATTAGATCTAAACAAATAGATTTAGGATTTCTAAATTAGACAACAGTAGTTCTGAGTAAGTTCAGATCTAATCAATTTGATCTAGTCAATAATAATTTCCAAAAGGATCAACAACAGAATAGATCTAAACAAAACAAATATGATCTATAGATCTGATGTAAATCTAACTAAAGAACATATCTAAACAGTGGATCTGATATAGGATCAAATCTATCAAGAATAAACAGATCTAACAATGATGAACATCAGAAATAAGGAACAACATACTGATTTAACCAAATTTAACCTTGAACAAGTAACTTACCTTTAAGCCTTACCTCTGATCACTGTAGGAAGTCATGTCACACACAAGGGATGGAGGCCACTTGTAATTATGCTCAGAGAAAATTCAGGATCATAGATCTACCATATAGGTTAGATCTCTTGCCAAGAGATGAATAGATTTTCTTGCCACCAAGGAGAAAGAGCCACATAAACACCACACCAAAAATCTGTGATTAAACCCTCACACACACAGAAACTTCCAGGGACCCAAACCCTCATACACAGGAAATTTCAGGGATCCAAACCCTCACACAAAGGAGGGGTTACAGGCTGTGGCTCACTGAACAGTGGTCAGATCAGTGCTGAAGAAGTCACGGCTTAATGAGAGGGGGGTCAGATCTGAATTGGAAGAGTCATGGCTCAAGGAGAAGGGGTCGGATCCAAGCTAAAGAGGTCACAGCTCAAACAGGTCTGCATTAGAAGGGAGACGGTAGCTTCAAACCTCGGCTCAACAACCCTTAATACAAACCTGACATTAGCAAGGGATGGTCTTCACCACACCAAGAACACATGGACCTGTCAAAAACAAGGTTGAACTGTTGAAGGAGGGCCGCAGCTTCAAAGAGGAGATCCGCTCAATTTGAATGATAATGAGAGTGTGTAATGAAGGGTAGAGGGTAGGCCTTTATTTATAGTTTAGCCTAGGGCAAAATAAGGGTAATAATAATTAAAATAATAATTATAAATAACATGTTTTAATTAATATAAATATTAATTCAAACATGTTATAATAAAAATATTTAATTAATATTTTACATTAACCCTTTAGACAAAAACAAAGCCCCAAACAAACACAAACAAGGGTAAAGGGTTTTAGGTGGGGTTGCTTGGTGGCAATACTTGTCCATTCATTTTCAAGGTGACCTTATTAACTTTATCATCATTGCATATGGGATACATCCCTTATGTGGTCATGCCCACCTTCAAGGAGGGTCATACACCAACAAAATACATGATCAAGGATCAAGTTGCTCCAGAACATTTCTGGGGTCTTATCCACCAAGGTACAAAACCAAGGATTAACTCATGCCCCAGGCATGGGTACCCTGGACCATGTCCAGGGGCCCTAGACATATCTAGAGACTTCAACTGCTTGGTCTCAGACCACCCCAGTCATATACTGGGGGCCCTCTTAGGGGTCTATACTGCTTGGTCTCAGACCAAGAACCCCAATCATATACTGGGGACCCTAACAAGGGTTTTTTGCCATGGCACTGATTGTTTTGGTCCCAGACCAAGTACCCCAGGAGTGCACTGGGGGCCCTGGATCTCGACTAGGGTCTTTGCCATCCTCCCAGAGAATGGCTCTTGCAGCTGCTACAAATTTAACACTTTCCACAAAAGATCTGTGTTGGTGAAGTGAGTGGACTATTAGTCCCTCATTTACAAATCAACGCATGTGGTCTCAAAATTTTAAGTTAAAAACTATCAATGGGTATTAACACAAATTCATAAATCCAGGCTCAAGTCATCATATAGATTCATTAATCTAGACTCAGTGCATACAGTTTTGTTAGACAACTTTCTTGAATTATCGCAACACTAAAGTCTATTACTAAGTCCTCATTATTAAATGGGTTAAGAGTGCATTGTTTGTGACTCTTGGACAATGATATGTTACAAGAACACAATGCTATGCTACAAATAACACAAGTAAAGACAAGTCCTATGGGGTTCTATTATATAGTTCTATATAATAAGCTAAGCAACCATAAAGAGTAAGGAGACTTGGTGAAAGTCATTAGTTCTTTAACCCACCTTCAAACCCTATGTTACAAAGAACACAAGTAAAGGCAAGTCCTATGGGGTTCTATTATATAGTTTAATAAGCTAAGCAACCATAAAGAGTAAGGAAACTTGGTGAAAGTCATTAGCTCTTTAACCCCCTTCAAACCCTAAAGCTTAAAACCTTATTCTTATTTTCCATCTTTGAATATATATAGATGGAGCCTAGGTCAAAGCCAGCCCATTATATGACAGAGTATATAAATGTTTATGATAAATTTTAATTGGTTTGAATGAATAAACAAAGTAAAAATTGGAAATTTTCTTTAGCACACGACTCGGCAACTGCTTTCATGGAGATGTCTCATGCATAGAAATCGTCGTCCTACTCGTTCATTGTTTCATATCTAAAGTGACAAATTTGGTAGAAAAATTGTATTATTTTAAATAGTGATCACGAAGAACAACTTTTCTGTGATTGAGAAGAGTATTATTCGATCGATTAATACTGAATAATGGAGGCAGGCTCATCTCACGGTTGAGAACAGAACTGTGGCAGTAAAGTCGTTGTTAAATAGAAAAACATGGACACAATGAAAGTAAAAGCATGTGCAGTAATCTCTACAGTCACACGCTTTTATGGATAGGTTCCCTTCAAGTTGAACACGGTTATGCTGTTAAACCCATTGAAACAGACAACTGTGGATTGTAAGAAAATAAGAATCTAGTTTAGAAACCATATTTGCAGAGACTATATTTTAGAAAAAAATTGAACGTTAAAAGACAGCATGAGATATGATACAACGAGACTTATATCCAAATAGTTTGTCTGTAACAGACGCACAGACTATACATTCATTCAGTTTCTTCATATTCCACAGGTTGCCTCTTGTCTCCAAGGTTGGTCTACATCAGAATGCTCAAACAGCATCATACCATTATTCACTGCGAAGTCTCTTCCTTCGACCTCGTTGAATCTACTCATATCACAGTACCCAAACTGCAGCATATCATAACCAGAGACTTCATCCTCAAAGGGCCATAACTGATTTTCATTCCACTCGTTCTGAACAGCCGAGCTATCTAAAATATCAGCACAGCTTTCATCAGAGGAGCTTTGATCCTCTGGGGCTCCAATTAGGGTTGGTGGAATACCAAGCTCATCGTCGGATGCCTCCAGCAAATAGCCCAGCTCAACATTGGTATCCAAACTGTTAGCAGATTCAACGAACAGCAGATCCTCTAACTGAATATTCTCATTCAATCTATCGTGGCTACAAGAGGGCTGGACTCCAATCTCCTCTTCTAGGCTTCTAATGACTCCATTAACAAGCTCTTCCGAATCCTCCAAGCTTTTCTCATCATTGGGATCCATGTCCTCCAGCAGGTGGAGTAGCTCTTCACCTTGAGCTGTTAGGCCATTGAAACGCTTGGCCTCTGATAAATCACAGGAGATTAGGTCATCATCCTCGTCGCGCCCACGCTTTCTATCCATATTCTATTACACACAGTAAGGAAAAATAACTGCAATGCCTTCAAACCCGGATGGAAGGCTCTCAGCAGCCCGAAGCCTTATATACAAAAATTTCCAGAACGGCTAAGGGGTCATAAATGCGTACTCACAGAGGATTAGGTCAGATATAACTTTACAAATACCTAAGTAACAGGCATGGAGGATGGCAAAGAAGGAGAGGAAGAGCGGTTTTTTATATGAATCGAGAGGCAGAAGTAAAGAAAAAGACAGGAGACCGGAGTAGTAGCAGAATCATTCAAGACAAGGCAGTTGGTTGGTCAGATAGGAAACCCCGCTGCAGACGGCGAGATGTAGAAGAGGCGTGACCATCTATCCACCATAAATCTCTTAAAAAACGAAAGTAGGACTCGTAAAGCTACACATCTCCTGCTTTTTAATCACTTTTGGACGGAAGTACTGAGATGAGGTGGGGGTCGGGTAAGGGTCGACCGTATCCGTTAAATCAACCCATCCATCTACAACACGGGTGGCGTGATTATTACGGAGCCCTTGTCGTTGCAGAGGCAGAGGGGCCCGGCCGCCCGGCGCCCGGGGCCCGGCCCCCGGCCCACCATTTCTTATCGTCTTTACTAACACGGTCACCGTCGGCCCACCCATAATTGAAGCAAAGGGTGACCCATACAATGTTGGTGACGTGATGGTAGTATCAAGATTTAGTGCCGAGCCACATGCGTCCACATCATTATGGATTCCCGGGGATTACCTAAAACTAACGGAGTCCATTCATCCGTGGATACCTAACATTTCTGGCTGAGTTCTTTTTTTAACCCGGGTTGGGAGGGTGGGGTAATTCACTGTCGAGGAGTACATTTTTTAAATTTCGAGGTTAGGAGTACTCTGAAATTGAGTCAACATCTTTAGGTGGGGTTTTATGGATGATGAAGTTCCATTTATTTGGGGTGAAATTATGATGCTAAGTACTGTATATCGTCTATGGATTTTCACCCAAAAGGAAGTGATTATATGCATATTAATATTAATCAAATTGTATTTCAAAATTAATTTTTAAAATAGAGCAATAAAGGATAATAAATTTGGGTTGGATTCTTCATGGTATGTTTAAGTCTTTTGATTGTGTCCTCTAGATGTTTTGTAAGAGAGAAAAACAAGGGCATTCCAATTGATATATGCAAAATTTACATTTGATTCATATCGTCAAATCTTAGAAACACTTTAACTATGAATTCATCAAACCACCTGAATACATTAAAATCAAGTTGTCTACAATATGAGAGTTCCTTTGGCACAATTCAAACTCTACTCCAAACTGTCATATTCACTTAGAGCATCATATTTGTTCTTTAGACTCCATTAAGGAGTGCTTTGTTTTCATATGCTCTCCTTATTTCGAATTGAGATATGCAAAATCTACATTTGATCTATATGGTCAAATCCTAGAAACACTTCAACTATGGATTCATCAAACCACCCATATACACTAAAATCAAGTTGCCTACAATATGGGAGTTCCTCTCGGACAATTCAAACTCTACTCCAAACCAACATATTCCCTTAGAGCATCATATTTATTCTTTAGACTCTAACACATTAAGGAGTGCTTTGTTTTCATATGCTCCCCTTATTTTCAATTGAGATATGCAAAATCTACATTTGATCTATATCGTCAAATCCTAGAAACACTTCAACTATGGATTCATCAAACCACCCATATACACTAAAATCAAGTTGCCTACAATATGGGAGTTCCTCTGGGACAATTCAAACTCTACTCCAAACCACCATATTCCCTTGGAGCATCATATTTGTTCTTTAGACTCTAACACATTAAGGAGTGCCTTGTTTTCATATGCTCCCCTTATTTCCAATTGAGATATGCAAAATCTACATTTGATCTATATCGTCAAATCCTAGAAACACTTCAACTATGGATTCATCAAACCACCCAGATACACTAAAATCAAGTTGCCTACAATATGGGAGTTCCTCTGGCACAATTCAAACTCTACTCCAAACCACCATATTCCCTTAGAGCATCATATTTGTTCTTTAGACTCTAACACATTAAGGAGTGCTTTGTTTTCATATGCTCCCCTTATTATGAGATCAGAGGGTGGTTACACCATGTGTCAACTTATGAGCAAGGCATGTGCTTAGCCCTTTTTCTTTGCAAGGTGTTTAACATGCGCCAACAACTATCCATAGATAAATCATCTAGAGTGGCCTACACCACACTAATTACTTCCTTCTCGTGGTTTTCTTAGATCCATGAAGCATCGTTGAGTGAGATATACCACTGGGCTTATCCTCATCACACACTTTTTTGTAGCATTGAAGAAGTGTTCCTCCAATGCAACAAGATTCTTCTCTTTCTATGGACCTTTTTTCTTCAAGAGTTTGTTTGATGTTCCTCATTTTGATGCACAGGATCGGCAAATATTATGCACCACTTAAAATTTGCATCAACCCCAACACACTTGAAATAGGGCCCTTGGATCTTACAGCGTCGTTAGATCTAAGGGCCCTACATCAAGTGCATTGGGGTAGATGCAAATTATGTGTGGTGCATAATATTTGTCGATCCAGTGCATCAAAATGAGGAACATCGAAAAGACTCGTGAAGAAGAAAGGGTGCATAATTTTTGCCCAGTGGACCTCCCTATTATTCTATGTTTCTTATCTTATGTTAAGAATTATTGTTTCTATGTAACTCATGGAGTTTTGTTTGCGCTCCTTATGCCATTTATTATAGTATACTCCTTTCAATACCATGAGTGAATTTTGTTCTTTGGTGGACATTAATATATCAATATAGACTCATCTTAACCCCGGTGCGTTCAAGTGAGTAGAGAGGGACTTAACTACTCTTGTAACAAAACGACTTTCTTTTTAGTGATAAATTTCATAAGAATCCAAAAAAAAATTAGATAGGATTAGAGAATCCAAGCTTTATGCATGGTGGAACATTGCCCCTAAAAATTTCACCCAATTTTGAATCCACCCATATCATCAAAAAAATTTAATCCACCATATATACATAATATGTCACTCTGTACATCATTCATTACTCTATTCTTAAATACATATTCATATCCACCAGTCTACAGCATTCATTACTTTGCAATGAAGTGAATCCTACTATGTATATCTAACCTATACACTATTTATGTATATCCAACATACGTCATATACACTATTTATTACTACGTTGTACATATTATTTCTCCAATTACTCTGTTGTACACAATGTTTCTCCAACATATGTCAGATACACTATTTATTACTACGTTGTACATATTATTTCTCCAATTACTCTGTTGTACACAATGTTTCTCCAACTTATGTCATGTCAGCTGGCCTAATAAATAAAATAAAATAAAATACTACGGTCTGAAGAATTGCGAAGCAAGGAACCCGTGATCGACAGCCGAGAAAAGTTCGTGCAGGTGAAGCAGCGCCGAGCCCGCGGTCGCCTGCCCGCGTCCCATGCACGGCGGGAATCGAGAATGAGCCAGAAAGTCAGGCAGGCTTTACTGGCATCGGCGCGCTGCGTGTCTGTCATGATGTTCTCCCTGACGAGAAAAGCACGCACTCACCCGCTTACCTGCAGGAAACGTAGATGACAGAATTGAATGAAGATGCGATAGAGGCTTCTGTCTCGCTGTTTCCTCCTCCCGACTTTTTTGGTGGATGATACGGACCCTTCCGCCAACGCCAACTGTATCAATATCCCAAATGGTACTCACGGGTGGGTGGGTTCCATCTTCTTCAGCTCGTCCTGCGATTTCAGAGTGGGCCGACCCCATTGCTCTACCAATAATAAATAGTAACTATTCAACCACCCATTTCTTTCTTACTCCTCTCGTCTCAGAATTCTTCCTGTCAACGCCGATTGCATTGAACCAACACCAAACCCTTCTGCCATTGAAAACAGAATTTCCGCGTTACCTTCGCGTACACGGAATACGCGTTCATTTTTGGAATACTGTTTACTTTCGCACTCAAATTCTTAAAATCCTGTCAAACTTGCAGTGTTAAAATCATGACAAATTAAACCCACTTCAATGCCAGTCAACTGTCAAAACTCCAAAATCTCACCAAAAAGTTTCTAACATACTTGATAATGAATTGCAATGTTATGTGGGCTGTCCAAAAATAAAAAGCTCTACACCAAACAGTGTTAAAATCATGAAAAATTAAACCCACTTCAATGACAGTCAACTTTAAAAAAAAAATCCCTAAAATCTCACCAAAAAATTTCTAACATTTTTTTTTTCTCACATTTTTTTTACTGAGCTTTGGTATCAATCAAAATTTGTATTTATTTGACTCTTGATTTTTTTTATTTTTTTTCAAACGTTTCAAAACTTCTTAAACTATTTTTTTTTTTTTAATTTGTAAAACTTTCTACACAATTTACTTAAAAAAAATTACCACCAACTTATTTTTCAATCAAAATCAAAACTCTTATTTTATTAACCACGCCTCTTCTAAACTCTTTGTTATTTATAATTTGTCCCAATATATCCATACTAGAAGACAAGTTAACCACACCTTTTCTAAACTCTTTGTTACTTATAATTTGTCCCAATATATCGATACTAGAAGACAATTGTGATCTATAATGTAATTAATATATTCCTACTAAAAGACATTTGTGAGTCTATAATGAAATTGATGTTTGTGACCACAAACTTAGATTCCTCACCGCTGATACGTCGAGTATAGAGGATAATGTTACTTGTAATGTGTTCCAATATATCCATACTTCAAGACATTTATCTATGAGACTAAAAGACATCCATTTGTGAGACTAAATGGAGGATGTAATGAAATTGGTATTTGTGACCACATACTTAGATTCCTACCCATTGGAAAGTTGGATTATGGAGTTGGATTATGGAGGGTAATGAATTATTAGAATAATAAAAGAATTTTTATTAAGGATTTTAATTTTAGTATAAAATTATTTCAATTTTATTAAATTATTAAATTTCTACTCACTAAAAAGTTGGATTATGGAGGGTAATGAAGTATTAGAATAATAAAAGAATGTTTATTAAGGATTTTAATTTTAATATAAAATTATCTCAATTTTATTAGATTCCTACTCACTAGAAAGTTGGATTATGGAGGATAATGAAGTATTAGAATAACAAAAGAATTTTATTAAGGATTTTTGTAACGACCCTTGATTATTAAGTATAATTAATTTAATAATATAATCCTAAAAAATTAGCTAAACTATATTTATGTCTTAAAATAACATTTCTAATTGATTATTATTAAATAGTTGTTCATGATGGTTAATGATTGATTTAATTATTAATTAATTCATTAATTAATTAAGTATTAAATAAAAGGTGGAGAATAAAATATAATATTAAATTAAGTTGCTTATACAACAAGGGATAATATAAGAATCCCGAGAAGATAAGAAAATTAATAAGGTAATAAATGTAAGGATAAGGGAGTAAATGAAGGGAAGGCGGTGAAGGAGGGATAAGGGGGGGAAGGAGTTTGGGAGAGGGGATTATTCGACGGGAGTTGGGGATGAATTTTGGAGCAGGGATTGGCAGAGTGAAATTGGAGAGGAATTGACACAGTGCACCGAGGGTTTGCTGGGGGTTTTGGGCTCGGAGGGCTAGGATATCCGTTGATATCCTAGGGCTAGGAGCTAACTAGTCGGCAGGGAGGTCGGTTTTGGGTGGTGTTCTAAAGAAGCGAGAAGGAAGCAAGATGCAGACAACAGGAAGGATTATTAGCATCAGAGTTAAGGTATTTAATTCAAATTTATGCATTGTTTTAATTAGATTTATTACTCATTGATAAATTTTACTTGCGTAAGTGTTGAGAAAATTTGGAATTATTCTTCTTCTATAAACCTAGTAGAATTACTATACATTTGGTAGAATTACTAGAGGTTAATTTAAAATCGGTCTTTACATTTGGTATCAGAGCCCTGGTTCAAATTTGGAACCGAGGGCCTAAATAAGGGGTAGTTTTTATTTGTACATTCTTTTGAGAAAAACTCTAGCCACGCTTAACCTGCACACAAAATATAGAAACATTAATAAAAATAAAAATAAAACAAATAAATGCAAAACAAATTTACCAGAGTATCAACAAAGCAAGTAAATCAAGCAACAAAGTTATAGCTCTGCTACAGCCTTTATAATATAAACTTTCTCAATTTCAGTTATCATATAGATATATCATTGGAGAACAACAATAAATAGTCATTTCATAGTAAATAACCTAGGCACATAGCCTTTTATATCTCCACTTTAAAAGTGACTCCTCTGTTTCTAATGCGTTTAATAAATTTTAATTTAAAAGTAATTGTAATAAAGTAAAGAATCGATAGCATGAACTTTGAAGTACGGGATTAGATTTTAGTTGTGCATTGTGATAAGCAATGCAGTAAAATCAGAAGCAAAAGTGCCACATAATGACACGAATTCAACTTGAGTTGTGTGCTGTCAACAACACTCCTACCATCGCTTCCCGGAATCAGAGCACATTTTTGATAGCTCTATTTGGTATTTCTTCTGTCAGCCTGCGAGCCACTGTATGTTTTATTTCTCACTGGAATGCGTGCTGATACAAACCATATCCACACAGGTCTTAGTTTTGATGACTAAAGGAACCGACTGCTATTGTAAAAAAAATTGTATATACTTGTGAATATAAATGAGCAATCTTTCATCGTGAAAAAAAAAAATGACTGAAAGGGTAAAGCCATTACAATTTTCGTGCGAAAAGAAAAGAAAATGATAAATTGAGTTACAAAATAAAATATACCTCTTTCTCTGGATTGCATAGCAATCTTTTATCGATAACATCTTTGGGCGCAGGAGTCGAACCCAGGTATGTCATAGGCAAAGGAAGAGCGTCGTCTTTACTGAGTGAACTGTCATTATCTCCGTATCGATTTTCCTTGGCATTGACCCTTGTCAACCGCCTGCCATCAGCCCAAAAACCCGCTAGCCCTAGTTTGAATCCTGCTGAATCTTACCCACAGAAGAAGACGACGACGAAGAATAAGAACCGTTTAATATCACGTCTGTCGCTCTGAAAATTGCAAAAGGGCCGAGGCTCCGGCACTGCGGGCACATAATGCGAGCGGCAAATGATGGATCTTTTCAACGTCAATGGACGCTGCAGACGTGAGGACTTTGTGTCTCTCACACACGCACGGAACAATAACAGGTCCGAAGGAAGGGAGAAGCAACCTGTAAAGTAAATGCCACCTGATATGGAAAATAAGCAAGTTAACAAGGATACATAACCCAATAATATTTCTTACATAGAAGGCAGTCACAACGCCTGCAGAGTCACCGGGAACCATCTTTATCTTCATACCAAAATGTCCAAACAAGTAGCTACCCTTGGATTGGAAGCCAGTACCTGCCAGAATACCATAAAAAAAAAATAGCAGTGAAGCTTCATGCTCAATGCAGAAATCCCATTTGAACCCTCTGAACTTCTAAATTTCTACTGAGACCTAATATTACTGATGAATACTACTTCAGTCGAATCTTTTTTTCAAAATGCTTATGAACTTAGAGTCAGCGAAACCAAACCTCTTTTCATAAAGTAACGCAGAAACAAGACTCGCAAAAGTTTCTGGTCTCATATTTCTTTCCTCACGCAGTTGATAAAGCTTATGGCGAAAAGCAAATCTTTGGTACAAAGTCTGCACATCTGTAGCCAATCCAGAAAGACCCACGTAGAGCTTATCATGAATCTTGAAAATGCGTTGAAAATCAGTAGCTATTGTTTGCAATTGCACACCTAAACGACGATCACTAGCGATGGAAAAGCAGTTTTTCCCAACCATAGCCACCAAAGCACTTCCATTATATTCAAATATCGACATTGCTCAGACAGACGAAACAAAACCCATTTGATAAAGATCTAACGCAACACTGATAAAGCTATAAAGGTGAAGGGATAAATAACGAAACACTTGGGCATTACCTGTCCATTTGTCAAGAGAAAGCTGAACCTCGTTCCCCTGATTAATGTTCTTGATAAGCTACCTAAGCACCACATATCGAATCTCATGGAGGAGAAGCTCGCGAGAGGGGCCTGCGCGTTGTATTCGCCATGGCGGCCATGCTCCCTCATGCCTTCCTGCACAGGTGACCACAACTAATGAGGAGACAAAATGGATTGTTTAGGGTTTAAAGAAGTGGGCTTCCCGTAAATAAAAGTGAAGGACACGTGGGCTACATGCGAGCCCACGCTGCCGACTTAGCCCGCGCGGCCATTTCATTTCATTTCAAATTTTGTTTAATGTTAAAACCGGCCATTATATTCGGCCATTAATGTTTAATGTTTAAATTTATATTTAAACTTTGATTAGCGTATATTCTGCCATTTAAATTTGGGTAGCCTTATATTTATTTATTATATTTTCCTTTATTTTTATATTTTTTATATATATTTTTTAATATATATTTTAATATGTCAAGTTAAAAAAAAAAAAATACTGATTTTCATATAAGATTTTTTTTAAGGATAATTTTTATAAATACTAAAATAATAATATATAAAGTATTAATTTATATATATAATCAAATTTAAAATATAGTTAAATTGTAATTATTAAAAGTATTAATGAAGTATATAAAAAAAAAAGAGGGGGGGGGTTTAATTGTTAAGTTTAAATA
This sequence comes from Picea engelmannii, assembly GCA_009831015.1. Lineage (NCBI taxonomy): Eukaryota > Viridiplantae > Streptophyta > Pinopsida > Pinales > Pinaceae > Picea > Picea engelmannii. The sequence goes on along the minus strand of ML824498.1, from coordinate 43,596 downwards.
AAGTTAACCAGTTAGACCCGCACTGAACTCAAGGTTGTTACCTCGAAGGCTCACTAAGGTTGTTTTCTCTTTCAAGACCGATTGACTGAAAGGGGTTTCACCTTCCTTACGAACGATTTCAAGAGGCTGGCGCAGTATTGGAGTTGACCAACGCAGGACCATATTGAATATATGGTAGGCGCAGTATTGGAGTGAACCGATAGACACACACACAATTAGCTCATCGTAGGTAGACTGGCTAATAAGGAGAGAGTCATACCTTCCCACAACTCCTGAGAAAATATTGAGACTGCAGCCATGCCGTCCGTAAATAAAGGGGTGAGAAACGAAGCTTAGATACTTAAACCTAACCCTAACCTAGCCAATCCCCTAATGAAGTAATGTATGTTTACAGACAAGTAAAGAAAACTTACGCCTAACCCTATTTCTAAAGTTTAGTAGCACCAATTTAAAACATCCTAGAACTCACCCTGACAACTTTGGTTGATGCAGGTCAAAGCACACAGGATGGTCAGGACTCGAGGGAGTCGAGGCAGGGGAGCGTCGTTGCAAGCACCGCCAGCGCCACCACCACCATCGCCCGAACTCGCCCTCTTACTGCGCTCGTTGGAAGCCATCAACGAGACTTTAAAGGGGCGACAACCGGCAGGGACTGAAGTGGAACCCCCACCATCTGGAACGGGTAATCCAGAAGCGTCAAGGGATTCAAGGGGAGGACCTCCACCTGAAGACATCATGCGAGAGTTGCAAAAGATCAAACTTCCGGAGTTTGTCGGAGGTCGCGCCAGTGAACGCACGGAAGCATGGTTGGAAGGCATGACCAGGTGTTTTTCCCTAAGGGACCATGCGTCCAACTCAAAGGCGAAGATCGCCATTTTTCAGTTAAGGGACAACGCCTTGAACTGGTGGGGTAACCTGGAAAGACAACTGCACCTTACCCCAGACACAATATCTTGGGAACTTTTCGAGGAAAGGTTCAGGAGGAAATATCTACCGGCGTACTACGAGGAACAACAGGTTGGGGCATTTCATGTCTCAGTACAGGGAAACAAAACGGTAGAAGAATATGAGATCAGGTTTATGGAACTGGTCAAATATGTGTCGTATTTGGATAGTGACCAACGACAGGCAGAGCACTTCATTTATGGATTGAACCCCAGGATAAGAGCTATGGTGAGGATGTGGAAGCCGTCTTCAGTAGTGGAGGCGGTGGAAAGTGCGCGTTACATGGAAGAACATATGAACTTGACTGGGGGTATAAGACCAACATTTCCGCATCACCCGGGATTCGTAGGAAAGGCCCCGAGGACATTTCCTAGGGGAGGGGGATCAAGGCCACC
>ML824497.1:56787-67390 GCA_009831015.1 Picea engelmannii | reverse complement strand
GAGGCCCAACGATCTCCTCTTTGAGGCTTGACATCTCACTTTTCAGCCTTACGTCACCCTTCTAGGGCATGACGTCACCCTTCTAGGGTTTGATTTCATGTATATTTCATTTTTGACGTACTGTAGAGGCAAATGAAGGGGTTGGTCCTCTTCTAATTTGTTGTTGACAATTTTATGTGGACAAATTGGTTAAGAAGGCCTCATATAAATATAGGACCTTCTAATTTCATTTTATTATCACAACTTCTCACCATTTGTGAGAGACAAGTCTGAAATTTTCGCCCTCTCTTGGGCTATCTCGTTCTTCTACTCATGCAACTTGCTTGGAGGATCAAATTGTGGATGATTTTGCTGGATGGAATTTTTGCAATTAGGGTTTTATCTCATGCTATCTTGGTGAAGTAAGTGAAATTTCTGCAATTTTATCTTTATGCTATAAATGTTTCATGGTAATTTTACTTTTTCATGCTAGATGTCTTGCTTGGTGAAACCCTAAGAGAGGAGCATAAGTGCTTTCTCCTCTCACAAGGTTAATTTTGTCCAAAATTTGTGAATGAATCCTTGCTAGGGTCAGGCTCGTAAAGCCCTAAACATTTGATTTTGCCCTAGTTGAAGTATTAAGAAGGGAGAAAAGGTTGCTAGAGCTAAAAAGTACTTGCACTCTAACAATCCTTCTCTTTAAGGTTTAAACCCTAAGTCCTTAATGTGCTAGCACCTTAGAGTTTAAGCCCTACCTCTTAGTCTCTACTAGTTCAATCTTCAAGAATTGTTGTATTTGTTGTTATAAAGACTCCATAGCCCTCAAAGACACTGATTTTACAACTCTCTTGTGGTGAAATTAATCAACAAACACTAGCTTTCAACTCTCTCAAGCTTTCTACTAATTTTACTAACACTAACACTCACTAACTTGCTAGTAAACTTGTCGATGTTGCAAAAGTAAGTTTTCTACAACCACCCGATAACACTCTAATTTGTTGCATACATTGATCTAAAGGTGGTCTAACATACTCATAAATTGCATTGAACAATTTTATATTAATCTACTGGATTTATGATCATTATTTATTGATGTTGCTATAAATCTCTTATTGTTGTTGCATTTATGATCATTATTTATTGTTGTTTCTATAAATCTCTTATTGATGTTGTACTATTCCTTTAAGTTCATCATTGCAAATATTTTCCTTTAAGTTCCATAATGCTCTAGGTCCAGCCTATACCCATATTAGATCTCATTTTCAAAATATTTGTCACACTACCAACCTTCCTAACCTCTTAACTCAATAAAATTATGGTGATCTTGGAAAGCTTCTCTTAATGCTTTTCAAGCACAGAAACAAAGTTTTAAAGAATGGTGAGTAATCACTTATCCTCTTAAGGTTTTGTTGGCGTTGGAAGTCACTCCTGGATTGCAGCAGGAGTAGAGCCCGACGCCCATCAGTTTATGTCACGTTTTGTTTATAAAGGGGTGATCGAATGGATAGAGACTCAAGAATATATCACTCTAACTCAGAAAATCGAGCTGGTATGTAGAAAAACAAATGAGGTCTTGATCTAACTTCCATCAATGAGTTGATTATAAAATGAGTAGATGGAAGACTTCGTGAGATGAGTGAGCAAGACTGCTTGGGGCGTCAAGCCTTTCAACAACTTGAGGAGGAAAAACTCAAAATACAAGATCCTCTTGGTTCGGAGTTTCGGGGAACTGAAGGGTGACTTGACTGGATCTTCCAATTCCAAATCATTCAGCGTTGAGAAAATACAAGAACTGATTAGAAACAATGCAACTATTACAGTGATCCAACATACATCATCCTATAACATCGCAACTCGATTAGATCCTCCAATTCCAAGCTGTTCTAACATAGTGTACATAGAGAGATGGAAAGAGGCTGACATTCATAAGGCAAGAAGTCTCAAGTGCCAATACATAACCAGAGCAACCAGTGCTTCATCAAAACTTTACAATCGGGAGCCTAGCTCAACCATCGATACCTTCAAAAATACAAAAAACTGAGTACATATACTTAGAAAAATTCATCCAACAGAGGCGTGCTCAGACCTCCAATGCGTGGCGTCCCTTCAGTCAAACTCGGATGGAAATCCTTCGTCAGACGCCACCTTAACTTTGCATGGCTCTTGCAGGGGGGGAGCTGAGCCATTAAATGCTAAGTTAGCATGTGCAGACTTCTCTGGTTAGTCGAGGACTCCGCATGGCTTCTTTAAAAAAAAACCAGCACACAAGACCGTCTCGGGCAGACTGCCTGTCGGATCCTCCATACCTTACAATTAACGAGTGAGGAGAGGTTTCAACCACCTCCTCCCACCTTCATTTACTCCTAGCAGGAACCAGGGTTGAGACCGAGTCAGACTGGCACCTGGAGATCACGGCGATCCCTTCTGCAGCAAAACCTGGCTCTTTTGGCCCTTTTGCACAACTCTTTCTATTTCCCCAAGTGACCACAGGCCGTGACCCTGTGCTTATCCTCAAAGGCGCTTTCGGCGATACTGTGGGCCCGAGTCCTGGACGCCTTCGACATCTCACGTTTCGTAGATGGGAGGAGGTTGCTCCTTGTTCTTCAAAGTCGTAATGCGCGAAGAGGCGATAGAGCCTAATCGCGCACCACGTGCCCCTCTTTGATCGGACGACCCTGATCATATTCGGCGATACTGTGGGCCCAAATCCCAGACGCCTTCGGCACTTCGCGTCTCGCGGCTGGGAGGAGGCTGATCCTTGTGCTTCAAAGTTATGATAGGCGAGGTGGCGACATAGCCCAATCGTGCGCCACGTGTCTCTCCTTGATCAGATGGCCCAGAACACTTTCGGCGCTACTGTGGGCCCGACATTAAAAGCTCTTTTGCATTTCGCGACTCACGAGTTCGTGGGTCGAAGACCCTCGGCTCCTCTTTTCCAAACTCCCGATACCCGAGATGGCGATACGGGTCTGGCTCCTTTCCTTGTCAACGCCCTCCACACGTAATCATTGGCTAGGGCTTAAGTGCTAGCGCCTCTCGCAACTCGCGACCTCGCGAGTTGGAGTATAGAACTTTGGCATTCTCCCCTTGCGAAGTCCCGAGACGCGATGGTCAGTGATGGTTGACTCCCCTTTGGACACTTCTCATAACTCGCAATCTCGTGCAACCAAAGGATATGGTCCGCCCTTCGAACTCACGAACCCCGAGTCCGAGAAATAATCCCACGCGTAAACTGATCGCGATCAACGACCCTCATAACTTTGCGAGTGCTCCACGGAGAATTCCGACCGTTCACTTCCTTGAAAACTTCTGCGCTATACTTGGCGCGACTCGGTTGACTGCAATTACCCACCGATCGTTGCTTTGCTCTGTCAATGAATCATTGCCGTTGAAAACAAAATGCCCGCTCACTTCATTGGTAGTCTGAAACGAGATTTTTCTGTGCTACGCTTGGGCGCTTCTCGTGCAGCGTGTAGACCTGGATACTCTTATGCCCAAGACAAGAATTGTTGCTAATAGGTTCTATAGACCAATTTGGTCTTAGTGGACGTTAACCATCATCATCAAAATATAAATGGTGTTGCAATTAATGAAATAATAACAAATAAGGGTTGTGTGTAATTTGTTCTTTCTATCATTTGTAATATATATTAATAGTTACTATTTTTTATTTTTGTAAAATGAAGATAAATAACAATCTAATTTTTTTAAATGATTTTTTTTTTCTTTTTAATGATTTAGCTTCAAATTAACATTATTATTTATGAAGGGTTTTGTGTAGGGATTCATGATTTAACTATGATCGCATAATCTTAATATAACATTTCTAATAGAGGAAGGTTTTGTAAATAAATTACATTATTATTTATTATTTATGAAAAATGAAAAAAAATCATAATCTTAATATAACATTTCTAATAGAGGAAGGTTTTGTAAATAAATTACATTATTATTTATTATTTATGAAAATGAAAAAAAATCATAATCTTAATATAACATTTCTAATCGAAGAAGGTTTTGTAAATAAATTACATTATTATTTATTATTTATGAAAAATGAAAAGTTTTTTTTTTTTCATGATTTAGCTTCATCCAGTTACATTAGTGACGGTTTGGAGGAATAGCGATGAGTTAGGGCTTATGGACACACTCGCCAACGAATGGAACATCTACACATTGGAACTCAAACAAGCCAGAATTACACTCTAGGAAGGCACGGTAGACAAGCTATTATGGATCGGAGGAGACACGTCTGGAATTCTCACAGTCAAAAACTGCTACAATGCTATTTTGTCAACTCAGCGTTTACCCATCAGAAGCAGGTGGAAGGCTAGCCTCTGGAAATGGAGAATTCAATTAAAAATTATGCTATTTTTCTGGCTGGCCACTGAGTATAAAATTCTAACATGAGACACATTACAAAAAAAAGGGATGGGTGGTGTTGACCGCCTATTCAGCTAGGGGTCAACTCATGTGCCATGAAGATGCATCAACAGATGCAATTTTGTTGAAGACGGTATTGGTTCTACTTGGGCATCAGATGCCCCAGCACAAAATTTTTGTAAACGAAATGTCTGCACCCCTGCGTGGGATGATGATGTAATAAGTCTGCATGGATCATAGTTAGGTCAGGTACCTTGGGATGTTTCCATTGGGGGAGTTCCTTTCACCGAGGGTTTTTTATCCTCAGTTTGTCAACCGGGCTTTAGGGCCTGGCTGACTTCCCTTGAGTTTTTCCCTCCACACATGCAATAATTTCCTCCAAAGTGGTGAACGACGCTCTAATGGTCTCATCCTTTGGTAGATATTGTTTAGGAATGTTGTAAATGACCATGCCAGATAGTGTAGAAAATTTCGCGGAATTTCGTCGAGTCTAGATAGGTTTTTTTTAATTAATTAAATTTTTAATAATTTAATTAATTAATTATTTTTTTGAGCTAATGTTGTAAAAATTGGGTCTGTGGGCTTTTGATAGGGGTATTTGTGCTCAAAAAAAATGGAATAGCAGTCCCTACACCCATAGACCAAGTTTCAGCTCAGTCAGACGAAGTTTACTATGTCTTTGTCCACTTAGAGTCAATCTCAGTCAAAACAACAATTTTAATTGCTAAGGTGACATTATTAAAATGTCAAAACTATTGTAATTTTGAGTTAGTAAGTGAGTGTGAAGATGGTAAAGAGCAAGTTAGACCCTCCTAACCTACCCAAACCCATCCTAACCACTTTACAACTTAATTCAACCTCTTAACTCACCCCCTCACCTATCTATCTCTTGCCCTAGGGGGGAAAACGTCCCCCCTCACTCCAAACCATTGATTCATGCCTTGAAACTTGGAGTGGGCCCCTCTCACATGAGGTGCACCCCTCCGAAACCCTAACTAAACCCAAAACCTAACTCAAACACACTCAATTCACTCCCTAAAGCTCATGCCCTAACTTAGCGTGCGCCCCCTTTGATGGAGATCCACTCTCTTAACCCAAAACCTAACCCAACTCACCCAAAATAGCAAATGGGCCCTTCTCTTTGGACAAGTGCGCCCTCCCTAGCCTTCTAACTCATCCCAAGACAATCTACAACCTTACACCTCACCAATCCATGATCAAAACCCTAACTGGGGTGCCCCTCTCCTAGAGATTTTCTCATTTGATCATGACTAGACACTTGGAGCTCATGCAAGTGCCTTCACTTTGCCTCTAGAGGTATAAAGAGAACCCCTCCTCACCTCTTTTTCTTACCATTCTTTGAGCTAAAGTTATGCTACCGAAATTTTGTCATCTTCTTGCTCTTGCCATCTCACATTTCACTCATTGCTCTTGAAAGTCTTGTAGCAACTTGTTGCTACAACACTCTCATATTTTTGGATTCAATAAACAAAAAGCTTTGGAGGATTTTGGACCAATAGAGATTAGTCTTGTTTGTCCATCAACATGAGGTGATTTTGTTCCGTTGCATTTTGTAGGGTCTTAGCTAGTTTCTTGGATAAATTAGTTTATTTGGGTAGATCAAATAGACATTAGTGTTGATGATCTATGTATGTTGGTTAGTTAGGATTGTGAATTAGTTCATGGTTGTTATTCTAATCATTATACTATGTTGTTTTGAACTCACATTTTGTTGTAGTGTGCAGATTTGTCTCACAAGGGTTGATTGGGAGAGACTTTAGAGCAGTTTCCAGCCATAGCTTGCACAAACTCTTGGCCTTTTGATTTGGATTTGATATTTTTCTGTCATTTCATTCCATTTTCTGTAGCTAACACTCTCTTAGATAGGTCAAAATATAAATTTTTTCCGTTCAAATTTCTACATATAAAATTTCTATGTAAAAACAGAAATTTTTGTAACATTTTGGGTGTGTTTTGCAGCATTTCCAGCAAGCTTTTGCTTGTTGTTTTTTGTAGGTACATACCAGAAAAGAGGGGGAAACGTTACTCAAAGCATTCAAGAAGACTTCCTCAAGAAACCCTTTCGGTTGGGTAGCTATCTCTCAACTCTTTCCCTTGTACTTTCAACTTTCTCTCATTATTTCATTCTTTTGGATCCATAACAATAAACTAACATAGTATAGTTTGTTTTACTTTCTAATTAATCATTTCTTTATTCATTTAGTTGTTGGCCCCTCTTGTCCAATAGACAAGTTGTGTGGCCTTTTCATTTTATTAATTTGTTCTTAGATTAGATAACCCACCTTGGCCAACAACGGTAGGCTTGCCTCCACCTTGGCCATTGTAAGTGGTTTTCATTCTTTTAAGTTTTCTTTATTTATAATAAGCTAATGACCGGCACCTTGGGAGAGTAATCCTCAAAACCGCACAGCCTAAGGGAAAATAACTTATTTTTAATGATTGCATGCTCTTATGGTTAAAATATAATTTAGAATAGTCATCTAAATAATCTTGTTCTAATACTTTGAATTATTTCCCTTTACATGTTTATATTGTCTCATGGTTGAATGATCTAAGTCATGCTTAAATGGTAGATTTAATCTTTGGTCTAAAATCATTCATCTCATATATCTTCTAAGTATTGGTTTAAGATCCTAATCATCAATTTGTTAAATCTTTCTTTTCTTTAATGCTTATATTTTTCATATGGGTTTAACACTTAACATATGTTGATGATGGTAAATCTTTAACTTTTAAGGTGAATGTCTAAATGGTGATGTGATGCTCATATGTGCTTAAATTTCTTTTCATCTATTGTGGCATAATCTCATGGTTTAAGGCATTTCATTTTCAGTTTCACACTTCAAGTAATCTTTACATATATGTTAACTTGCTTTATGGTTTAATCTATCACTTTCATAACTTTACTTTTCCAAGCAAGTTTTCTGCTATAAGTGGTTTTAATTTCACATTTTCCTTCAAGAACATATGTGGAATGGTTCATAATTAATTGCTACATCTTATGCAACATTTCCTTTATGTCTTAATGTGTTAAGGCTCGTTAATTCATATCTCGCAAACACATTTTTATGAACTTTTTCAGTACGGCCATGCATTAAAAAGTCAAATTTTAAGTGCTTAAAACACCTCTAAAAGTCACCCAACACGCTAAAAGACCCACCCGCGGGTCATAATAACACTTAGACAACATTTTAAGGGCTTTATTCAGCCATCTCCACCATCTAAAACGGGTTTGAGGAAAACAACAGAAAGAAGTGGCGGAGGACCGTTCCGTGATTTCGTAGGGGGGATCCTTTCCGGGAAGTACTCTTACTGTCAGGGCTGACCGTGGAAGCTAGGGTGGGCCTCGTTGCCTTACTATCTTGAGCACCTGGCAGTCATTTGGCCAAGGGAGGAGGAAGCTTAAAGCACAAACATAGTTAGGGGCAGGGAACTAAAATTTACTAAATCTTTAAGAAACTCCTTAATCATTTAGTTGCATAGATCATCCATGATGTGTTGGAGGAATTAGATGTATGCATAGGAACACACATTGGTGATAATTTCATTGTTTCATTTATCTTCATTGCAACTTTATGGTTTATGTTTTTATGTCTATGTGAGCAATTGAATTAAACTTTGAATAATCTTTTGGTTCACTTGTTTTATGGTGTGAATCAAGAAGGGGTTGAGTATCCCACTTGGGGAGACATCGCCTTCTTTGATTCTTGAGTGCTTTTTGTGGTTGCCAGTGAAGGCGGTCCAATAGAGTAAGTGCTATTGGGGCATGCTTGGCTAATGTGTTAATCTCACTTACATCTTGTTGTATCTTTGTGTATCTTTGTATCTAGTTGTGAATTTTGTAAACATTGTAACATTTGTAATCCCTTTGTAAGTAACTCTAACATTTGGTTTGGGGTAGTTTAACTTTTTCATATTGTAATATTTTTGTAATAAACCACCCTCAAACTTAGTTGACCCCATTGCCCAACCTTAGGCACTAGTCTTAGTTGACTTAGGGAAAGGGTTGATTCACATATAGAATAGACTTGCACTTTGCATTTGCTGCCTTAGCATCTTAGGCTAGTTTTCCCCTTTAGCCTTAACAAATTAAAACTAACTCCTAGAACATTAAAACTAAAATCAATCTAGTAACTAGGGACTACCCCCCTTGGCTTCCCTAGGAGTAAGCCTAGAAGGAAGAGGTTCCAGTCAAGGTGACAGTGTGGACTGAGAACCTAGACATTGTGTCTCTGAGGACACACTAAGTGAGTTGGACTTAGCTCACGTTAGCAAGTGTGTATAAGGACGGCAACAGGTGGGACTGGGAATGTGCCAACTTTGTAGAGCAACCACCAAAGATAGCACCCATTTATTCATAAACTGCTCATTCACACAGGCGGCTGGTCAAAGGTCCAATCCACACTAATACTGAATGTTACATGGAGCGGCCAGAATTTAAATGAGTGTATGGAGACGTGGACGCAAAACAAAGACATTTAAAAAAAACTCCAGTCTTGATGAGCTGGTTCCTGTGGTAGGAACGAAATAAATCCTTGTTTGAAGGGAAGTCGCCAACAATCAATTATGTTGTCCATCAGACACTTAGTCAGCTCACTAAACTTCAAACAGATTTAAATTCGCAAGCTTTAAGGTTGTCCCCAATTTTTCGATTAAATGGGAGCACCATGGCCTTCTTTGATGGGGCTTCCTTAGCCGATAGTTCAATTTGTGGGGCAGGAGGTTCAATGAAACGAACAAATCAACCGGATATCACATGGTTTTTTAATTGTGGTGGGAGTTCTAATACAAAAGATGAATTGGTTGGAGCATGGGCTACATTTGCCATGTCAAAATTACTAGATATTCACCATTTACAGATTTTTGGGGATTCCATAGTAGTCATTAAATGGCTGGAACAAAAATGCAATTTTTAGGCAGCCAATATAGAAGGTGGAAAGCGTAGTACTCGGGATTTGGCAACATCTTTTCAAAGAACCAACTATCAACAAATTTACAGAGAATCAACCGAGGAGGCCAACAAATGATCTAAACGAGCTCTCTCGACGCCAAAGGGAAGATTAATCTAGTTCAAATGGGATGGCGAAGTTGAGAGCTCTCATCAGTGCTTAAAAATTTTCTAACATGCTTTCTCTCCCTCCCTATGGACAGGATTGCAATGATTCGGTTCAAATATGACACGTAATTTTAGAGTATTGTTTTTTCACTTTTATGGTTCATTAAACCATCCATTTTACTTCTTGTTCCCTTGCATATGGATAATGAATTAGAGAATTATCGAGAATGATGAATGGCTATTAATATAAACAATTATTATCAATATAATTTTGTGTGAATTTTCTTCAGGAAAAAAATAAAGCTTTACATTAACATTATTTACATTATTATTTATGAAGAGTTTTGTGTAGGGATTCATGATTTAACTATGATCCCATAATTTTAATATAACATTTTTAATGGAGGAAGGTTTTGTAAATAAATTACATTATTATTCATTATTTATGAAAAATGTTTTTTTTGTTTTTGTTTTTAATGATTTAGCTTCACATTAACATTACTATTTATGAAGCCCAAAGGGGTTGGATCCAATGGTGGAAAGCGAGGAGTTTTTCACCGTTGGGCAAGGTTCAATTCTCATGAGGGCTTTACTTGGAGCCATGGGGACACCTTGAGGTAGTGGTTGAACGTGTGGTTGCACCCAGAGATACTATAATAAATGGTATCGTGACCCGTGCACACATAAGTGGATCAAAGCCCACCCCCATGTACTTCAACTTTATAAATGATAAATATCACTTATTTACAGTTGGTGGATTATGTGCTCCCTCGAAAAACGATGAGTGAGGCCGAATGTGCAGGTGCGAGCAGGGTTGAGGTTCGCAGGCCCCTCCTCTGGTAGGGTGTGAACCTCTACCACCGGCCCTTACGCGCTTTCCCGGACACAAATTTTCGCAGGCCGCTCTGCTGTAGGGCGCGAATCCGTCCAGCCACCGTGAAGAGTTGATCAGAGGCCGCCGTGAGCTGGAGAGAGCTCGGTCTGGAGAGGAGTATCCGTGAAGAACTGTTCAGAGGCCGTTGTGCGCTGAGAAAGCTCGACCAGGAGAGGTCGTAGTCGCTGGAGAAGGCTCGAACTGGAAAGGTCGCTGGAGAGGAGCCGAACGGTGGAAGTTGGTTTCCACGCTTTCAGGAAGGGAGATTTCCAGTTAAGAGGCGCGCGCTC
>ML824497.1:0-51554 GCA_009831015.1 Picea engelmannii | reverse complement strand
AATCATGGGAACCCATTCCTTAAGAAGTTTGCTGCCATGTTTTACTGTTTACTCTTAAACAAATTTGTCTGTATCTCCAAGTGGGGGAAAATCACTGAAATCAAGTATTTGCGCTCCTTATCAAGGAGCCAATCGGAAAGCCTTAGCTGCACTCTCATTCTCAGCAGCGAGATGCAACAGAACAAAGAAATCACCAATGTAATCAGATTTTCGGCATTCAGGCCAAGATGAATATAAACACCCCATAACCGTTTCTTTTAAAAAAAAAACATTACTATTTATGAAGGGTTTTGTGTAGGGATCCATGATTTAACTATGATCGCATAATCTTGATATAACATTTCTAATGGAGGAAAGTTTTGTAAATAAATTAGATGTTAATAATAATGGAGGAGATGTCCATATAATATAATACATTAAAATAATATAAAACATTAAAATCATAATAATAAATAATAATAAATGGAGGAAAGTTTTGTAAATAAATTAGATGTTAATAATAATGGAGGAGATGTCCATATAATATAACACATTAAAATAATATAAAACATTAAAATCATAATAATAAATAATAATAAATGATATAACACATTAAAATAATATAAAACATTAAAATCATAATAATAAATAATAATAAATGATGTGAACTTCTTAATAATAATAATAATAATATAATTTTAAGGTTAAGATCAATCCAAACACCAAATTATTGTATGAATAAAATAAAAATAAAATTGTGTATTCTATATTATTATTATTTCTCATAAATATTATTTTTTTAAATTAAATATAACAATTTAATAACATCTTTGTATGTTATATCAGATCGTAAATATATATATAACTATTTTCAATATAATAATATTTTTTAAATGCATCTAACTACTTCTAATATAATTTTTAATTTTCAATATAATAATAGTAATAAAAAAAAACTTTATATTAAATTTTAAATATATATAACTACTTTCAATATAATAATATTTTTTAAATACATCTAACTACTTTCCATATAATATTATTTTTTTAAATTAAATATAACAATTTAATAATATTTTTGTATGTTATGTATGTTATAAATATATTTAACTACTTTCGATATAAGATTAATTTTTTAAATTAAATATAACAATTTAATAACATTTTTGTATGTTATGTATGTTATATTAGATTGTAAATATATATAACTACTTTCAATATAATAATATTTTTTAAATACATCTAACTACTTTCAATATAATAATATTTTTTAAATACATCTAACTACTTTCAATATAATTTTTAATTTTCAATATAATAATAATAATAAACTTTATATTAAATTTTAAATATATATAATTACTTTCAATGTAATAATATTTTTTAAATACATCTAACTATATAATAATATTTTTTAAATACATCTAACTACTTTCCATATAATAATAGTAATAAAAAAATATCTTTATAGTACGTTTAAGTGGTAACTCGGGCTAACATAACAAAGGCACTAATTCTTGAAGCAGGTCTCTGGTGCGAAAGTGTTAGCTTGTTATTGTGAAAAAATAATCTCCGGCGCGGAGTTTGAACGTTTGACTTTTTGGATTTTGTGTAAATATTATATATTATTAAATAGTCATGGTTAGTTATTGTTTTAGAATATTAAATTATGAAAATATAACTTTTTACATGAAGAGTAACAATATTTTATTTTATGTAAATATTAAATATATTTATATATAATATTTTTATTATTATTATTTTATATGATAATTATTATAGTAAATATATATATTAAATTTTTCACAAATATATAGATTTATATAATTTAACATTTTTGGGTAACTTAACATTACTAAGTGTTTTAACATCATATTTTGTCATCCACTATCCTATACTTCTTATATTAATATTATTTATTAATAAATATTATATTTTTTAAGATTATATATAAACATAAATTTAATAAATATTTTATTATTTTTATTATCCTATATTTCCAAGATTACGTTATATTAATATTATTTATTAATAAATATTATATTTTTTAAGTTTATATATAAACATAAATTTAATAAAAAAAAAAAATTATTTTTTTTAAATAAAAAAGGTAGTACCTGTTATATTAAATTAACAAAAAACTTTGACAAAATATACAGTGGCATGGGTCTAAGTCATCAAAAACGCTGCTGATTACCAGAAACCAGCATAAGTATAAAGCAAATAGCAGTTATACGATAAAACATGAAGGAAAGTAGCATCTGTCCTACTCGGAGGAAACCAGGACAGATGTTTATGGTCCAAATAAACATAAAACAGTAACACGATAAGACTAAGAACCAAGAAAGCATAAAAACCTAGGTACCCGGTGACCTGTCGCCATCGCCAGTCTGCCACGTGGATCCAGCCGGGATGACAAAAGCCTGTGCGCAAAGGGGGCACTTCCGCTGAGTTGGAACACCTGAATACGCGTCGAGGAGCAAGTCCAGGCGCTGGCCCATGAGAAGGGCCCTATGCTCTAGGTCTGACATGTGGCCTCAGAGCTCGAACACCAGCACCAGGTGCTCTGCCCGGAGGAGAGAGCCATGCATACCGCCACCCACGTCGCTGAGGGGAGCATTCCTCAATTCCACTGTCGCTCCAATGCCAGCCGCGAACTCCCTCTGCTCCGCATCATCCCCTGCAACCTTTCTCGCAGTGCGCTTGTTATCCACAATCTTCTCTGCTCCAGTTGCCTGCATGTCGTGGCTGATAGGACTGTTGTCGCCCGGCCAGGGAATTTCTTCAACAATGAAGTCGGGGAAATCGTCTTCCCTAGCCAAATTGGGTCTGGTTTCCTCCCGATTGGTCGTCTCTATGGCGCTGGGCTCCTTTGCAATCGACAGGTCCTCCATAAACAGGTCCTCCTCCACGAAGCAAGTGGGAAACGCAGCCTCAACTTCAGCCTCCTGCCTGTCACCCGGCTTAATTGCCGTGGCATCTCTGCTACAGCGAGCTCCCAACCCTGCAATAGTGGTGAGCAATGCCAATTTCTCAGCCCGAGCCTTCTTCCGAAGAATGGAGGACGCCAATGCAAGAGCGCGTTCCAATTGCTCCTTCCGTCTCCGCTGCGCCTTGTGGGCATTCCAGGCTGAGCCACGGCAAGGCCTGCCTCGCTTTCTAACCATAGTATCCGGGGGATGAATGCAAGTACCGAGTGGTTGCAGCGATAAGCTGAAAAGCCAGGACGAGAGCGATTGCAGATGCAGAACGCGAGCAGACCGACTCTGTCTCGGCACACACAAAGACAAATTGCCCTGAAAATCCTTACCAAAATGCAAAGAAAAGGTGGTGAGCCAGGACAAGAGGAGTGCAGGACTGCACCAGAGCATCCAAGCGACGAGCAGAGCCGAAGCAGGAGCAATCCCGCTCTTTCCGGGCTCATAAGAAAGCATATAACCAGAAGCCGAATTCACTTGTCTGCCCTTATCCCCTTTCATGCTGAGTGCGCAGTAGGCGTTAATGATCGCGCGAGGGAGGAGTCCCTCCTTCGTATGGCTGCAACTATGGTCGTCCACCATCGTAAATGCATATGTGTGGGTGGCGGCCATCGGCATTTATCCCCAGGCTTAGTGCTAAGCCTGGTGTCACCACAATGCCGCGTGTCACCCCATCCATCCGGGGATTTAATAAATATTTTATTATTTTTAATGTGATAATATATATTATTGTTATAATTTGTTATAAATATTATATTTTTAAAATTAAATATAAGAATTTTCTATATTTTTTATTATAATTATTATTATTTATCATAAATTTTTGAAAATAAATTTAATAAATATTTTATTATTTTTAATGTGATAATATATATTATTATTATAATTTGTTATAAATATTATATTTTTAAAATTAAATATTATATTTTTTTATATTTTTTATTATAATTATTATTATTTATCATAAATTTTTGAAAATAAATTTATGTATTAGTATATTATTTTTGAAAATTAAATATAACAATTTAATTTAGATGAGAACATTTTGTTATATTAGATTGTAAATATATATAACTATTTTTAATATAATAATTTTTTTTAAATACATCTAACTACTTTCCAATTTAATAGTAATAAAAAAAAGATCTTTACAGTACGTTTAAGTGGCAAATCTGGCTAACATAACAACTGATTCTTGAAGCATGTGTCCATGGATGGAAGTGATTTTTTTGGATTTAGGAGAATTTGTAATTAGGAGGGATTATTTAGGTGAAGTTGAGAAGTTATGACTTAGCAAGGTAGTTGACAGGGATTATCTAGTTAATAGGGATTATCTGAACAAGGCTGGCACTAGCCAGTTTAATAGAAAAATTATGACTTAGCAAGGATCTTAATTGTCCATGAAGAGGTGTCTATCCTTCCAACCCTATCACAAAAAACTATGCTTCATCGGTGATTTATAATTTAAACCCAAATGAAGTGAATCATACTTCATCAAGATTTAAATAGAATTGAAAAACTTGCAAGCACTACTTCACAACCATCTATGTACTCAGCTTCCACGTAGAATGGAATGTCGGGCACACAGAACGGGCACTTTCTATTGTACTTAAAACTTGGAGCCAAATACCAATGGCTGTACACGGAGTTTTGCTACAGTATTAAAGATCCTGACCGACATTGCAATTTATATTCGTTGACCCGTAAACGGGCACTTTCTAGTGTCCTTGAAACTTTGAGCCAAATACCAATGGCCGCTCACGGAGTTTTGCTACAGTATGAAAATCCTGTTGACCCGTAAACGGGCACTTTCAAGTGTCCTTAAAGCTTTGAGCCAAATACCAATGGCTGCTCACGGAGTTTTGCTACAGTATGAAATATCCTGACCGAAATTGCAATTTATATTCGCTGACCCTTTAAAAGGGGAAAAAGGTAAAGATTACCGGCCAAAATTGCAAAATATATTCGTTCACCTGTAAAAAAGTGAAAAAATTTATCTGACCTAAGGATTGAAGTAGGAATCTGGTTTGGTTTTCAGAGAGCACCTCGTCATAAAATTCTATGACAGCTAAATGTGGTTTCTAGAACGAGTATTGAGAACAACTAAATTCTGGTTTCTAAACCGAGTTTAACAAACAGTAGGCTTGACTTCAGCTGGGAATACCATCTTCTTTTAATTTATATACGATACATTGTTATTGTTACCATCGTGTATGAGTGCTATAGTTGATTCAATTCTTACTATCTGCGAGTGATTTAAGAGTTTTCAGCGTTATCACCATCTTTGAACTTTCTATAAATTTTCTGTTTAATTTTCTGTTTCTGTATTCGTTACATTCTTCCTGATATCTGCAATGCAAAAGCTTGAAAGGGAGCTATTGACAGCAGGCGCTGTCATCAATTATCATGGCCAGAAGAGGATTCAGGGTACTCCTCACCTGAGAGAATACTTACAGGACGTACCCACTTTTACAAATCCTCTTATGCATAACCAGTATTTTCTTCCCATTGAAGGCTTTTTCGTCACTGAGCACGATATGGTTATGGAGAACATTGTTGTGGATATAAAGACAGTATCAAGGGAAACACAAGTACTTTATCACAGAGCAGGGCCTCGGTCTGAGGTATGTTTTAGCCCTGATGAAGTCCATGCTGCCATTGTTACATGTGGGAGGTTATCACCTGGCGTTAACACAGTCATCAGAGAGCTTGTAATTGGTCTCTGGTTTCGGTGTGGAGTAAGGGATATCAAAGGGATTAAGTCGGGCTATCGTGGGTTTTATTCATCAGAGCCTGTGGTTTTGTATCCAAAATTAGTGGACAATTGGCACAAGATAGGGGGGTCAACGCTGGAGACCTCGAGGGGGGGCTTTGATTTGCAGAAGATAGTGGATGGCATTGAAGCCCACGGTTTTAACCAGGTTTATGTCATTGGTGGAGATGGGACCATGAAGGGTGCAGTGAAGGTATTTCAAGAAGTTAAGAGGAGGAGACTTAAGGTTTCAATTGCTGGGATCCCGAATTCTGTGGATAATGATGTGGGGATTATTGATGCGTCCTTTGGATTTCATACAGCAGTAGAGACAGCCCAGAGTGCCATCAATGCAGCCCATGTTGAGGCGGAGAGTGCCCCTAATGGAGTAGGGTTGGTTAAGTTGATGGGTAGGAATACTGGACATATTGCACTGCATTCAACTTTGGGTAGCAGGGATGTGGACTGCTGCCTTATACCTGAGAACCCATTCTATCTAGAGGGAGAAGGGGGGTTATTTGAGTTTTTAGAGCATAGGTTGGCAGAGAATGGGCACTTTGTGCTTGTTGTTGCAGAGGGGGCTGGACAAGAATTGATTCCCAGGAGGCCCGAGGACAAGGAGAAGAGGGATGAATATGGAAATCCTGTGTTTTTGGATGTTGGGCCATGGCTCAGGGATGAGCTGAAGCATTGGTGGAAGAAACATCACCCCAGTGAGCTCTTTACATTGAAGTATATTGACCCAACTTATATGATCAGAGCCGTACCTGCCAATGCTGCCGATAATATCTACTGTACTCTGCTTGCTAATTCTGCCATCCATGGAGCCATGTCTGGCTATACTGGTTTTGCTGCAGGGCTGATAAATGGAATCTATTCCTACATTCCATTGGATCTAGTCGCAGCGACTCAGAACTTTGTGGATGTCAATGATCATAAATGGGCTTGGATGAGGTCTGTAACCAATCAGCCTGACTTTTCCGGTCTTGCAAAATCTGGAAAAATCTAGGGAGGAGGAATGATCTTCAGCATAGTGGGCAGGTCGGATGCATGCCATTTAAGTTTAAAGCTAAATCTAGAGTCCAATACTTCAGAGCAGAGGCTGTCCTTTTTTCGTCTAATTTCAATTTCTTCTTTCCTCTTTTTTGTTAAAAATGGTACAGGTGGACATCAAACCCCCTGGCAGTTTATCTTGCTTTATTTATCAATAAAGTTGTGTTCTATATTCATGGAAGCCGGACGTTTCCTCAATTGTTATTTAAATATGTTTATCATATGTAATAAAGTGCAGCATTTCAAAACTTATATTTATTCTATTTTCATTATTGTGTATATTTGCACTCTCTCTGGATTGTGGTCACACTCTTTTTTTCATGTTTTAAAAACATTTAAACATGATATGATAACTCAAACAGTTCTAAACTCTCTGGTCACACTCTGTTTTTCATTTTTTTTTTTACATTTAAACATGGTATCATAACACAAACAATTCTAAACTTTTTTTAAAAGTGCAATCTTTTTTAGAATTAGAGAATTAGTATAGAGAAGAGAATTAGTATGAAGTAGATGAGAGTAGATTTCTTTTCAGAATTTTGTCTCCTAAGTTTGATTTATGAATAAAATTGTTGCTGTGAATGAAAGATGTGTTAATGAAGTTTTGTTGAAATTTTTGCTATTGATGCAGGAGCATCATTTATGCTTTTGAAGTCTTGCACCCCAGGTTAATTTTTGGTGGCTTGGTGGCTGTTCCTGAATTGTTTTTCGCAAGATAGTACCTTACACAATGGCAGGACAGGCTGTGTGGGTTACATGCAGCATGTAGGAACGAGTGAACAACTTGTCCCATCCATCCATCCATGTTCGTTTAATTGCAGTCGTCTTGTGGGGTTTTTGGGGCTGGTTGGCGAAGTCCAAAGAACCCCGCATAAATTCTGGTCGTCTGATTCCCTTTCCCAAATCTTCTACTACTGTCATTCATTTTCATGCATGTTGACAAGTGATGTAAGTTGAAGCCCATGAGACCAAGCTTGGAATTTCAAATTTACTTTACTGTTAAAATTACATGATGGTCATTTATTTCATTTTCATGCATGTTGGCAAGTGATGTAAGGTGAAGTCCATGAGAACAAACCTGGAATATAAGTAAAAATTAATTTACCTTACCTGTCAAGCAGGTAAGTTAAAATTAGATGACGTTCATTTGTTTTTAACTTTTTTATGCCCATCATTTTACATTTTATGCAAATTTATGAGTTTCAATTTTTTTTCTTGTGATATAAAAACTTGAATATATGCAAACTCTAATAAGGATGTTAAGAATAGTGCAAACTTGAATAGGTCTGTTACTAATATTGATGAACTTGAATATATGCAAACTCTAATAGGTCTGTTAAAAATTGTGCAAACTTGAATAGGTCTGTTAATAAAAGTGATGAAAAATTTCTAACAGACACTTTTAATGGGAAAAAAATATAAAAATAAGTTATAGTGGTTCATCAAATGAGAGGAAAATGGTCTTTCAAACCTTTGGGTTACAACCTAACAGAAAACTTATACAATACTAATAACAAACATATATAATATTAATAACAAACATATTCATAACTATATAAAAAATATTTTAAAATATTTGAACTCACTACAACCATGAAAGGTTTAAAAATATTTGAATTCACTGCTATAAAAGGTTTAAAAATATTTGAATTCACTTATATTAAGGGTAGCATGATCGCAGAAGCTTGTACGTTTTGCTAGGGAAATTCATCATCTTGTTCAAGTCCATGGGTTTTTTATCTTGAAAATTTTGGTGCAATCCAACAACGAGTCCAAACCGGTGGCAGAAATGTCAAGATCCACAAATGAGAAATCTAGATTGACAAGTAGAAGAGCGTTGTTATCAATATCAGAGGGATTAGCCTTGGGCTTTTTAGTGGCAATTGATGAGAAAAACTTGAGAACATAAGTTGGCCAAGGAGACGAGTAAGCAATCCTCACCGAGTGACTCTTGGTCATAACAGGAAACAATGCTCGACTTAGCAGATGAGAGGAAATCCCACTTGGCCCGTTTCTTGACTAGATATTCAGTGAACCATTAATGGATGGGAGACCTCAAAGGAATAACTACTATATGTTTTGCATAGCTAGAGTGTTTCCACCAAATTCATTGCAAATTACAATATCGTGGTAGTGTGCTTAGCCATAAGTTTATATCTAACCTTCTTGTTTGAGTAAATCAGTGATTTGTAAGCAGACTGTAATGTCCCCCACCTCTTGCTGAGGAGGTTTGGGATGACTTAGTGGTCTAGGTATCCCCACTAGGCCATAGTCTCACACTGAGGGGAAAAGTCAACCAAACTAATGTTATATTCTTAAGTTGACTTAATGAAAAGGTAAAAAGAGTTAAAAACATAACTCAATGAAGAAATAGAAGCGTTGGAGGTTGAGTTAGGAGTTAACCCTAGGGGTTAACTTAACTCAACAAGGAAACATAAAAAAGTATAAAGAGAAGGCTAAGGCGCACCTCTCATGCATTCTGAATTTTGGATATTTGCTTGTTGATGCTATTGAACATACAGTTTTGAGGGTTTTGATATTACAAACCCTAGTGAACAACTTAGTGGTGAAAGATTCCACTCACCTTGTTCCAAGCTTGGTCTCGGGGATGAAATACTCCACCCACACCATTCTACATATCATCTATTCAGGAGGAATGGCAGGGCCGTACCAGTTGGACCAACAGGGTTGTACCAGCTTTGGTTTTCTTGCAGGGGCGCACCATTTGTTGAAGAAGAACTCGATCTAGCATATTGAGGAAGTCTTGGAGGTTTCTATCATTAGGGTTTTGCTTGCAGGCCCTTGATCATCAGTTTGAGGGCTTCCTTGAGGGATCATCACATCCTATCAGTTGTCTATAGGTTGGGACGATTTCAGGAGGAAGAGGACGAGTTGGTGATTCAGTTTTTCTCAGATCTAGAAGGCCATAGGCCAACTCTGACCTTGAAACTTCTCTCAGGGGTTCGTGGTTGCTCGATCTATCATCCTAGAGAGTTCCAGGGGGATTCAAAGCCCATATTCAGCTAGGCTGTACTATTGTCCATATTCAGGGTTTCAGGAGGGTCGTACCAGTTTAGGGTTTCTGCAGTTTGAGGAGGAAGCTTCAATGTTTATGCTCCATGCTTTAGGAGGTGGCTACCATAGCCTTGATCTATCATTGGTAGGAGTTTAGCAACGTTTGGGGGTCTTCATATTCAGGAGGGCCGAACCCTTGGTCTACATTGTCTTCAGGAGGGTCGTACCAGTAGCTTGAGGGTTAGGCTTAAACCCTAGTTTGCAGTTAAGTGTTCATATTATATTGCAGCCTTTGGGAGACTTGACTTGTATCTCCGGGAGCGTTTTGTATGCAACTCTATTATTGTCTTGAAGCCATTTGAAGCTATTCTAGATCTGCTTCTCTATTTGTATCAGGTGCTTGCTTTCTTATAATAAAGTTCAGTTATTGCTTGTGGTTCCTCTCTTGTGTATTATTGATGGTCTTCATATGATTGCAATGGTGTTTGTATAATCTGTGGTTGAATAACTGAATAAACCCTAAGGACGAAATGTTCATGGCCAACCTGCATACACAACAATTAATAATCAAATCAGTGGTTAGTTAGTGATTCCAAGCAAAAAATTGGTTGGGATCATTACAGTGGTATCAGAGCTCTGATCCTCCAAACTTGTGAGGATTAGTGCATGCAGAGGTACAGTGGTATCTTTATGGGCAGAAGGAAGAAGCAAGCTAGTGAAACAAAATCCGAAATGGAGGGTTCAGGAGATGATCGTGAGCCACAAGGCTTGGCTTACTTGGCAGCCGAAATCCATAAAGCCCTAAACCTTACAGAAAGCAAACCGGTCCATCATTTACAGGAAAGCTAGGAGACAAACCGGAGGGAACAAGCTGAAATCATTGAGACCTTGAAGAAGGTAGATGGGAATCTGAGGAAGATTAATGAGAACCAGAGGATGATAACCCGACTATTGATGCAAATGACTTATCAGGGGAAAGACCCTGAGATGTATGGAAGCAAAGAGGCTGGTGGATCCCATCGTGAAATCAAGTATAATCCAGAAAAGGCTCCCAAGTCCGAGGGAAGCCATGGAGGGGGGTACGTCACATGGACAGATGGGTAGCAGGGCTAACCCTAGACCATACTTGCCCACATTCACAGATGAACAAGTGCAACAAGAGCAGGTGGATGACTTTGTTGAGCAGATGGCACAATGTACTAGGGAGTACCATGGCTTGGATATGATAATTCAGAGACATATGTCCCTGGATCAATACTGCCTATTGAAGTTCATAAACAAGCCCATGATGAACCAGCAGAGCAGTTATGAGTTTGAACAAAGAGCAGAGAAGATGGAAATCCCATACTTTGATGGTACGACCAAGATGATAACACAGGCATGGGTACAGAAGCTGGACACTTATCTGCAGCTTAATCCCATTAGGGAGATGGAAGCCATCAAATTTTCCACTATGTATTTGGATGGCAAGGCTCATGACTAGTGGTATCATGGACTCACCACACTAGGCCACAATCAGATAGTGACTTATACAAAGTTCACTCAGAGACTCATTGACAAATTTGATCAGGGGGATCCTGAGCTGCACTTTCGGGAGCTCACACAACTCAGGCAAACAGGAGCAGCAGAGGTATACATTGAAGAATTCCAAAGGCTAGCAGTCATGGTACATGATATATCACCAACCAGAATTATGATGCTTTTCACTGAAGGGTTGATGTAACCCTTGAAGGGTTGGGTAAAGGTTTTTAAGCCTACCAACCTACAGGATGCTATTTGGAGACAAGGGACCTAGGACCAACTGCCAAACCAAATTTTGTACCTAGGCCACCTCTTAACACCGGAGGAAGAGATCAGAGACCTCCAATGAACCAGGGAGGATGTGACCCAAGGGGGTTTGACAAGGGCCATGGCAGAATGGATGATAACACCAAGAGGGAACTAAGAAGGAAGCAACTCTGCTTCACGTGCAAAGAACTATGGAACCCATCACACAAGTGCATGGGCTATGGCCAAGTGCACTACATAGAGGTGACCTCAGACAATGAGAAGGAGGAAGATTACGGCCAACTTCAGAACATGGAGGTCGAAACCACAGAGACAACAGAGGAGGAGGTCACAGGACAGGACAATACGACTGAGGGGAAAGCCACCTTGGCATCTATTAGCGGGGTGCCCAAATTTAACACCTTCAGGTGAGAGGAGTCTTTCAGGGGCAGAAAGTATCAGTATTGATTGATGGGGGAGCCTCTCACAACTTCATTGACTCGACATTGTTGAGAAGGAAGCATATACCCATGGTGGAATTTGAAGGGTTCAAGGTGGAGGTAGCAGGTGGAAGCACTATGCCTTGTGACAGGTACATTCCAGGTATGAAGCTTACATTGGGTAGGCATGAGTTGGTACAGGACGTCTATGTGATGGACCTTCCGGACACTAACATAATCCTTGGAGTTCAGTGGCTCAGCACATTGGGACCTATCACCACCAACTACAAGACCATGGAGATGTCTTTTACAGAGGAGGGTGGACGAAAGGTAGTTCTCTGAGGCATGATAGGTAATTCTACTAAGGTAGTTACGGCCAAGAGGATGGAAGCCATCTTCAGGAGATAGGAGATTGTGTATGCAGTTGAATGTAGGATTTCGGCACGTGTGGATGAGCAGGGTAAGGTTCACTACACTCCAGAGATCCAAGAGATCATTGACAAACACAACAAAGTGTTTGGACCGATTCCTCCAGGGGTGCCACCAGACAGGGGGTTTGAGCATATCATTGAGCTAGAGACAGGAGTTAAACCAGTCATCACCACACCATACAGGCATCCAAAGAAGTATAAAGACGAGATAGAGAAAGCCATCAAAGAACTTTTGGACATGGGGCACATCAGGTCGAGCTCTAGCCCTTTTGCTTCGTCAGTAGTGCTGGTCAAGAAGAAAGATGGGACTATGCGGATGTGCATTGACTTCTGGGCTTTGAACAAAAAGACAATCAAAAACATGTATCCTATACCAAGGATTGATGAGTTGCTAAACGAGCTGCATGGAGTTGTTTATTTCACAAAAATTGACCTATGTTCTGGCTACCATCAAATCAAAATGAGGGAGGAGGACATCTCAAAAACTGCTTTCAGATGTCATTATGGCCATTATTAGTTCTTGGTGATGCCCTTCGGGTTAACCAATGCCCCAGACACGTTCCAATCTTGCATGAACCATGTGTTCAACAAACAGTTGAGGAAGCACTTGCTAGTATTTTTTGATGACTTACTCATTTACAACAAGATGTGGGAGGAACACCTTCGGCATGTGGACCAAATTCTTTCTATCATGGAGGAATAGTCATTGTACGCTAAAGAGTCCAAATGTGAGTTTGGAATGACATAAGTTCTTTACTTGGGACACATCATCGAAGCAAAGGGGGTACAAGTACATCAGGAGAAAATAAAAGCCATTATGGAGTGGCCTACTCCTAAGACACTCACAGAGTTAAGGGGATTTCTAGGCATGTTCACTTACTACAGGAAAATTGTCAAAGGGTTTTCTCAACTGTGTGCACCCTTGACCGATTTGACTAAGAAGGGAGCCTTCAAATGGAGTGAAGAAGCTCAATTTATGATGGATAAGATGAAAAAGGTGATGAGCACGTGCCTAGTCCTAACTCTACTAGATTTCGGCCTGCCCTTCACCTTGGAGTGTGATGCCTCAGGAGAAGGTACAGGGGTCGTACTGATGCAAAATAGACACCCTCTTGCCTATGAGAGCCGAAAACTCAGGGGTCCTGAGCTACTCTACAACATTTATGACAAAGAAATGTTGGCTATCATACACGCACTAGCCAAATTCAGGCAATACCTGGTAGGTGCACGGTGTGTGGTCAAATCAGATCATAACAGTCTTAAGTACCTCTTGGAGCATAAGGACTTAAATGAAAGGCAACTGAAATGGGTAAGTAGAATACATGCTTATGACTTTGACATTGAATTTGTCAAAGGAAAGAACAACGTGGTGGCTGATGCATTGTCCAGGAGGCCATCCATTTATGCCATGACAAATGTATCTGTGGATTGGAAGGACCACTTGGTGATGGAGTATGAAAAAGATCAGTTCGCTTGTCAACTAATGGATGGGCAAGTGCAGGATGATAACTTCGGAATCATTGATGGTCTCATCTATTACAAGGGTCGAATCTTTCTGGTTCCTAGATCGACCTTCAAGGCTAAGGTGTTGCAGGCATGTCATGACTCACCCATGGCAGGGCACCAAGGGATTGGTAGGACATACAGGCAGGTGAGAGAGAGATTCTCATGGAAGGGCCTCAAGGAGGATGTAATGAGGCATGTCAAGGAGTGTACTACGTGCGAGGATAACAAGGATGAGCACACTCACCCAACAGGGCTATTGCAACCCTTACCCATTCCAGAGCACAAGTGGGAAAACATATCAATGGATTTCATCACCTAGTTGCCAAGGA
Organism: Picea engelmannii; assembly: GCA_009831015.1. NCBI lineage: Eukaryota > Viridiplantae > Streptophyta > Pinopsida > Pinales > Pinaceae > Picea > Picea engelmannii. The sequence goes on along the minus strand of ML824497.1, from coordinate 37,304 downwards.
CGCAGTGGAAAGACTGCATTTTTGTAGTGGTGGACAGGTTGACGAAGTTTGCACACTTCTTCTCCATAGCCACAAACTTCAACGCAACACAGGTGGCCGAACTGTTTTTTAGGGAGATCTTCAAATTGCAAGGCCTACCCAAGACCATTGTCAGTGACATGGATAGCAGATTCATGAGTACATTTTGGCAGGAGTTCTTTCGATTAGTTGGTATGACCTTGACCCCTAGTACCAACTATCACCCTCAGACGGATGGACAAACTGAGATAGTCAACAAGTGGGTGGAAGGCTATCTCAGGAATTATGGCAGGGCAGCAAAAAGCGTGGGTCAGATGGTTGCACTTAGGAGAGTACTGCTACAACACCACCCATCACGTATCCATAGGCATGACACCATTCAGGGCCTTATACAAGTATGATACACTCTCTTTTGTGGAGATTTCTTTTGGTGACACCAGGGCACCAATGGTACAGGATTGGGTACAACAGAGCCAAGACATCCTCAGAGAGTTGAAGGATCATCTACAGAGAGCACAGAACCAACATATGGTTCAAGCAGACAAACACAAAGTTGAGCGCACTTTTGAGGTTGGTGACCTAGTCTATCTAAGGCTCCAACCATACAGGCAAGCTTCTATAAAAAGAAGCGGAGCAGAGAAGCTACAACCACGTTTCTTTGGACCCTACAGGATTAGTAGGAAGATAGGGGTTGTAGCCTATGAGTTGGAGCTTCCACAGGGCAGCAGGATACACAATGTCTTCCATGTGTCCTGCCTAAAGAGAGCCATCGACCAATACATCACACCCATTGAGGTACTGCCTCCCATGGACGAAGAGGGGCAACTTGTTTTGATTCCGGAAGATATTTTGGAGGTTCGGGAGAAGAGGCTTAGGAAGAGAAGCATCAAAGAGTACTTGATTAGATGGAAGGATCTACCCATTGAGGATGCCACATGGGAGAATGAATAGGTGGTACATGAAACATGTTTGGAATTGTTGGAGGACAAGCAATTTCTAGCAAGGGAGACTGTAATGTCCCCCACCTCTTGCTGAAGAGGTTTGGGATGACTTAGTGGTCTAGGTATCCCCACTAGGCCATAGTCTCACACTAGGGGGAAAGTCAACCAAACTAATGTTATATTATTAAGTTGACTTAATGAAAAGGTAAAAAGAGTTAAAAAGATAACTCTGTGAAGAAATAGAAGCGTTGGAGGTTGAGTTAGGAGTTAACCCTAGGGGTTAACTTAACTCAACAAGGAAACATAAAAAAGTATAAAGAGAAGGCTAGGGCGCACCTCTCATGCATTTTGAATTTTGGATATTTGCTTGTTGATGCTATTGAGCAGATAGTTTTGAGGGTTTTGATATTACAAAACGTAGTGAACAACTCAGTGGTGAAAGATTCCACTCACCTTGTTCCAAGCTTCGTCTCGGGGATGAAATACTCCACCCACACCATTCTACATCCATCATCTATTCATGAGGACTAGCAGGGTCGTACGAGTTGGACCAGCACGGCCGTACCAGCTTTGGTTTTCTTGCAGGGGCACACCATTTGTTGAAGAAGAACTCGATCCAACATATTGAGGAAGTCTTGGAGGTTTCTATCATTAGGGTTTTGCTTGCAGGCCCTTGATCATCAGTTTGAGGGCTTCCTTGAGGGATCATCACATCCTATCAGTTGTCTACAGGTTGGGATGATTTCAGGAGGAAGAGGACGAGTTGGTGATTCGGTATTTCTCAGATCTAGAAGGCCATAGGCCAGATCTGACCTTGAAACTTCTCTCAGGGGTTCGTGGTTGCCCGATCTATCATCCTAGAGAGTTTCAGGGAGATTCAGAGCCCATATTTAGCTAGGCCATACTATTGGCTATATTCAGGGTTTCAGGAGGGTCGTACCAGTTTAGGGTTTCTGCGGTTTGAGGAGGAAGCTTCAGTGTTTATGCTCCATACTTTAGGAGGTGGCTACCATAGCCTTGATCTATCATTGGGAGGAGTTTAGCAATGTTTGGGGGTCTTCATATTCAGGAGGGCCGAACCCTTGGTCTACATTGTCTTCAGGAGGGTCGTACCAGTAGCTTGAGGGTTAGGCTTAAACCCTAGTTTGCAGTTAAGTGTTCATATTATATTGCAGCCTTTGGGAGGCTTGACTTGTATCTCCGGGAGCATTTTGTATGCAACTCTATTATTGTCTTGAAGCCATCTGAAGCTATTCCAGATTTGCTTCTCTATTTGTATCAGGTGCTTGCTTTCTTATAATAAAGTTCAGCTATTGCTTGTGGTTCCTATCTTGTGTATTATTGATGGTCTTCATATGAATGCAATGGTGCTTGTATAATTTGTGGTTGAATAACTGAATAAACCCTAAGGCTGAAATGTTCATGGCCAACCTGCATACACAACAATTAATAATCAAATCAGTGGTTAGTTAGTGATTCCAAGCAAAAAAATTGGCTTGGGATCATTACACATACTCTAGAGAACATTAAATTTTGTTTACTCTTTGAATGAAATTCTATCAAGTATTAAATTTTGTTCACTGTTTCCTTTACTCTTTGAACAAAACTCTGTTAAATCTGCCTTCCCATAGGTTATACAATAGAGATAAAGTAAGTTAAGTATCTACTAGAAAATTATGACGGATACCTTATTTAGTTGAACGTCGATTTGATGGGTTCATATTTTAGATGCCAGTAAGTACCGACATATAGATTTCATATCTATGTTGAATAAAATATTGTCATTGATGGCAAAGGTTAGTAAGTGATCAAATATAATTGTAAAAGTGAAAGTGGAGTTTAACTAAAAGTGAGGTAAACATGAAAATGGATTAAAAAGGGTAAAAATGAAAGTGCACATGGATTTACAAACCATGGTGGTATTTATCCATGGTATGGTAAAAAGTGAATTAAAAATAAAGAAACGGGGAAAATTAATTATTATTTAATAAAAGTCGGGACTTTTCATATAAAGCTTATGGTAAAGTACAAATAAAGATGTGGGTTATGAAAAAAAATGTGTGGGTGGAAATGTAATATTCTTATGCATATCGTTTGAGGAGTGACGATTGAATATCATTCAAGGAGTAACGATTGAACATCATTCAAGGAGTGATGATTAAATATCGGCGAAGATCAGATTTTACATTCTAGAAAATAGATTTGGCAAAAGAAAAAGAAGTAAGAATATTTGGTGAAGGCACAACAAAAGTAGGAGTAGCAAGCGCAGAACAAAAGGAAGAAGTAAGATCTATAGAGTGGATCCAGCGAAGAAAGAAGTAAAGAGTGCAGAGAATATTTTGTGAGGACAAAAGCATCAAAGGGGATTGATGTCTCTTGTAGGTCGGTGCCTACAAACATAAAAGGGGATTGGTGTCTCATATAGGTCTGTGTCTACAAACAACAAAAGGGATCAATGTCTCTTGTAGGTCGGTGGCTACAAACAACTGAGGGGATCGGTGTCTCATGGAGGTCGGTCCCTACAAACAACAGAGGGGATCGGTGTCTCATGTAGGTCAGTGCCTACAAACGAAAAAGGAGATTGATGTCTCCTGTAGGTCGGTGCCTAAAAACAAGAAGAGGGGGTTGGTATCTCCTGTAGGTCAATGTCTATGAACAACAGTGGGAATTGGTGTTTCCAGTAGGTTGGTGCCTACAAATTAATAAAAATAAGCTTTTGTGGTTTTCTTCTAGAAGGGCTTCCACGTTAAATATTGTATCCGGTAGTTGTTATATTTATGTTATTGCATTATTATGGTTTATGAATGTTAAAAAGAAAAATATAGCTTTATACCCCCCCCTTCTTAGTATAAGTGTGTGCTCAACAATCTACATATCAAATACGTCTTAAAAAAATGTCTTGTGAGACGTCAAATTCCAAGCCTGCATGAGTGTATAAAATTTAGAGTGGAGGCCAAAGTAAGTGAGTTGTGGAATATTCCTTAAAGTCTTCAAGGTGGTAGTTGGGTAGACACTTGGCAATTGTTGAAAGGGTTTTTCATAATTAATGCTCAAAAAGTTGCTCCGATATGTCTGATTTTTTTTATGATTTAATGATTGGTCTGAGTTTTTTTAATGATTTAATAATTGGTGGGAAAAGGAGATGAAGCATGAAGATAAGGTGGACATGCTGTCATTATAAATCACTAAGATAGAGGAGAAGAAAATAACTCTCATTCACAAACATAGGAGAGATGGAGAGGCTCTCAAAGATAATGAAGAAAGAAGAGTTCACATAGAGAAGAAGAATGGAGCAAGAGAATGAAATTCGACGATTCATTGTAAACATAGCTAAGACTTAGACAACCAACCATATCATTTTGATGTTTTGTGAAGAATATTGCTCTAGGTTTTGTAACAATGGAAAAGGTTTTGAAACTTGCATGGCATGTTTAATGTTAGATTTTAATACATTGGTTATAGTGGTATATGAAGTCAAATTTTAATCTTTTTGTTTATTTTTTTGAAGCATATTTTTTTGGGGAAATGCCCAACAAGGTTGGTAACAACTATTTGAGTTAATTCCTTGAGCTTAAAATGTTTGAGAAAATTTTGTTCACCTTCAAGTATTTAAAGTGAGAGTGTTCAAAATATGTCACAAGATTGATTTGAATCTAGGAAGGAGGATAATGACTTCTCCTCTTAACCATCAGGGTTAAATCGGATTGACATTTAAATGTTTGGAAACATCTTGTCCCATCCTCAAGCACTTAAGCAAGAGCAAGATTATTGGTAACTCAGAAGCTCCAATCAACTTATACTCAATTTGATTCATCTTGAGCCTATGAACATTATAAGATTTATATTTTGTTTCCACAATTTATATTTATTTATTTCAATTTTCATTTAATAAATGAATGTAGATTTATTTTAAATTATATATATATATATATATATATATATATATATATATATATATATATATATATATATATATATATATATATATATATATAACTCATGAACTAAATAATAATATGTTGCAATATAACTCATGAACTAAATAATTATATGTTGCAATTAATGAAATAAATAACAAAAGGTTGTGTGCAACTTAATTTCTACCATGTAAAATGAAGATAAATAACAATCTATTTTTTCACAATTAAAAAAATGTAATTTATCATAACAAACAGATTTAATGTTTTAGCTTCAATGTTTTAGCTTCACATTAACATCATTATTTAAGAAGGTTTTATGAGGTTTGACAATGATACAATGCATCACAACATTGGTTTCAATTTTGTTCGAGAGATAAAAAAAAATGAAAATCATCATAACAAAAAGATTTAATGTTTTAGCTTCACATTAACATCATTATTTAAGAAGGTTTTATGAGATTTGACAATGATATAATGCATCACAACATTGGTTTCAATCTTGTCGAGAGATTTATGATGTGTAGCATAACTGCCCAAAAATTTTCAATTCAAGGAAAACAATTCTATTAAAAATAATTAAATGATATTTAGAATTTAAAAAAAAATGTTTATAGTTATTTTGAGAAATATTGTAAAATTTGAATTATTGTAAGAAAATAAAATAAAAAAAGTGTCGTATAAAATGATGACGTGTCTTTATTTATTGTTAAATTTATGTGTTGTATTGAACTTGTTAGCGCTAGAAGTCACACCTAGACTGTTGTAGGTGTAAGCCTAGTACCCATCAGAATATAAATGGATTAAATTGGTTTGAGTAGGTGGATAAACAAGACTGGGAAAGAAAGGGAGAGGGCAAAAAAATGTCTGTAGAGGCATTCCATTGGGCATGGAGTCATAACATCCTACAGATCAAAGGCAATCAAATTGTATATCAAACAAAAGGAATATATAATGAAGAGTAAAATCATAGTGAATATGACAAAAGGAAGAACATCCATTATATAGAGATTCTTTCTACAACATATAAAGATTTGCTTAAACAATGAACAATGATTTAATGGGCAAGCTACAACAAATCCTTTGTTGTTCATGAATCCATCAATCAATGGCAGCTATGATCCTAAAAACCTGTAATATATTCAAGCAAGAAGATAACAAAGAAATGGAAAAACACAGAAGGCAATATGATAACATCTCTCATGAATCTTTAATGGTAGAAAATGTCATAACAAATAGTCCCAAACTGCTCCTCCAACTCTCTCCTCTCCTGGCTCATGAATCCAACTCTTTTCTCATAAAAAAACCTTTCATTTATAGTGAATAATCTCTATCTACCCTAAGGAGGTCAAAACCAAGGAGTTACATAGGATCCTCCTCCATTTAGGATTCTTGTTACAAAAGATTCCAACAAAATCCTAACAAATTCCTATTTGTTTTGGGATTTTGTCTATACTGATAAATGCCTTTTGAAACAGGTCATCATGATTGATATGGAGATGGAACACATGTCCCTCATGTCCAACTAACTCCTAGGAGACCATTCAAACCTTCTTTGACAGGTGGCAACCTCCAAACAAGGCGAATATCCCACAACTATGCAAAATAGAGAGTTTGCAGCGCCAATTTGCAACACACTGGTGTTTTAATTATATCTCTAGAATTACAAACTGGGTTAGGTTGAAATTTGGCTAGCAAGACAATGCCATTATCATTCTCCTCCACTAAAAATTTCAGAAAAACCCACATCACCATTTTGGAGTTATGATCAAATGTTTAGAAGTAGCTGCTACAAGAAATGAGTTTGCAACGCCCCTGTCTGCCAGTTCGCAGTGCCAAAAGGAAAAAAACATCCAAAACCACTTTCTCGACCTTCAAACGGGATGAAAACCCTCATGGAGTACTTGATGGTCTTGAGTTTGATGATGGTATCTTTGAAAATGCCCGATGGTGTCTACAAGTAGTCGAACCTCCAACTATCCTCTTTAACCAATTCGTAACGCCAGTTCACAGTATCTGTCAAATAGCTCGCATACTCTGAGGAGGATGTTAATTGATGGTATGGCATAACCCGTGGAGAAATGGTTAAATTGTAGGTGTTCCCTTCCACAACATTAAATCCATTACATAAGTCACACCTAGATAAATATCATACCACCTTATCAATGTATGCACTATTTTACGTGTCACTTAATGAGAGATTCCCAAATAAGCTTAAACGCATTGTCTTTATGAATCCCCGCTTGAATTCATGTGCTATGAACATTGTCGATTCTTGTCAATATGAGCCGAATATAATTGTCGAGCTTGTATTGCATTCATAATGCTATTTGTTTACCTATTAAAATTCATGACATGGTTATAACTTTGGTATATAATATGATTATTATTTCCGCACATTGGCGGACCTTTCAACCACTTAGTATGTAATTCATGACATCCCCATTAATATAATAGATAATGGAAACAAAATACATAACTAAGAATTGAATGTAAATCTTTCAACAATCCACCAATCTTGTATAAGTTTGGTCAAGCTCATCATAAACATAATGCATAGTTTTTCTTGTTAGTTTTCTAAGTTCAATGCCTATATAAATATTTCCTTGTGATTTCCTTGTTGAAAATTAAATTGCAACTCACAGAATAAAATACACTTACTAGAATTATTAACTAGAAATAAATAGAAAAAGCAAATGAAATCAATTTCACAATCACAAACACACAACACATTTTATTCCCTTCAAAATCATCTTTTCATTAAAACTATTCGAAGCTTACAAGGGCTCCCAAGATGGGAAATTTTCCCACTAAGGAAAGAGGCGAAAATTATAGCAAAATATGATTGCTTAGTATGTTTCACAACTGGCTTCCTAAATTTCCCAACACTCCTGCACTTGTTCATACGGCTTGCCCATAGCCCTGTACGGCTTCCCATGACATGTACGACCTATCCATGGCATGTACAACCATGCTCGTGCATTGTACAACCTACCCGTGGCTTGTATGGCCCTACCTGCATGTTGTACATCATGCCCATGACTTGTATGGTGTTATTTGCAGCCTGTACGACTCGTTGTACGACCTGCCATGTTGTTGTACAACCTACCTTGTTGTTGTACGACCTCTACCAATGCTATTATTGGCTGCCCACAACCTCTATGTTTCTCTTGCTCACACTCTCCTCATTTTGACCGAGAAAAATTCCTTCTTTTCTCTCTCTATGAGTTACTAACTCTTAAGCATTGACTTATGTTGTTGTTGTTGTGTCTTCTCCTTTCACCTTGGCTTCCTTTTATAGCATCTAGTTGAATCCCTAACCCTAATCTCCAAAGTGATTGACGATTGAGATTATATTTCACCTCACTTGAGATCAACGATTGAGATTAAGGTCTAAGTCACTAATGTAATTAAATTACATTTTATTAAAATTTTCCTAACTCAATAATTAAAAAGACATTCAATTTAATAATTCCTTTAATTAAAGTGAATTTCCAAAGTTCATGAAAGGTCCCTTGGACAACTTCCACATGTTCGACACTAAACATGTGTGGAAGTACCTGTTCAAGAAACAATAATCAACACTCCCTCTTAGTGAGGAAGGTATTCTGCACCACTCCAAGTTTGTCCTTGAATAATACAAACTTATCTTTAACCAAGGGTTTGGTCAGAAAGTTTGCAACCTGCTCATATGTGGATATATACTAAAGCTTAATTGCTCCCTTCTGAATCCTATATCAGATGAAGTGATAGATGATCTTAATATGCTTGGACTTGTCATACAATACTAGATTCTCAGAGAGTTTGATACAACTCTAATTATCACAATATATCATCATAGGATCCAACTCATGATTAAATAATCCTTTAAGCAATTTGTGAGGCTAGATGGCTTCACAACTTTCCATACTCGCTACCATATACTTCGTCTCTACTGAATTGAGTGCTATGTAAGTATGCTCCATGCTGAACTATGTTATCACTGGTGATCCCAAGTTGAAGAAGCACCCTGAGGTGCTCTTCTTATCTATTGCACTCCCTTCCCAATCTGAGTCTGTATATCCCTGCAACCTCATTCCATCACCTCCAAGATACCTCAGACCATAATCCATTGTACCTCTCAAGTACCTAAGCACATGCTTCACTGCTACCCAAATTTACCTTCCTTGGCTCTACCATGAACTCGTTCAAGGTGTTCACAACAAAGCATATATATGGTCAAGTGTTGACCAAATACACCAAGGATTTTATCATCTTTCTATACAATCTAGGATCCACCAACTATGAATATAAAGTCACATCCTTATTCAAGTTGGTGATCATAGGTGTAGCCATCGGTCTACAGTCCTCCATCCCAAATCTCCTCAGGATCTCTACTGTGTAATTCCCTTGACTAAGGAATATTTCTCTTGATTTATTCCATATCTCTAACCCCATGAAGTAGTGTATCAAGCGAATGTCCTTCATTTCGAACTATGTAGCTAAATATGCTTTGCACCCTACTATAAGCTCCTATACACCTATGAGAAACAAGTCATCTACATACAACACCAAGATGAGTGGATTGGTCCCAACAAGTATGAAGTATAAGTTAGGATCTGCCTCACTCTTGGGGAATCCCATGCTCTGCTAGTATCCATCAATCCTAAAATACCACGCCCTGGGTTCCTGCTTGAGTCTGTACAAGTATTTCTTAATCCTACACACATGAGACTCCCTCCCATGTACCTCAAATCCCCAAGGTTGCTATATGTATACTTCCTCCTCAATGATCCCATTGCAGAATGCTATCTTTACATTCATCTAGTGAATCCTCCACCTCATAACCGAGGATATGGATATAATAGCTTGAAGGGAATCATATATGGTGACTGGAGAAAAAGTATCCTCGTAATCCACTCCCTCTTTCTAGGAGAACCATCTCGCCACAAACCTTGCCTTGAACTTCTCAATGCTTCCATATGCAACATGCTTAATTTTGAAGATCCACATGGAACTCACCACTGACTTACCCTATGGTCTCAACACTATATCCCACACATCGTTCTTCATGATGGAGTTGTACTCCTCCACCATGGCATCCCACCAAACCAGTTTATTTGTTGTTTCCTCAAAACTGGAAGGATCAACAACAATGATGCTACTCATAAGTGCCAAATAGTTGGTAAACTTTCTCAGAGTTTTTTCCCTCCTTGAATGTGCTTTTGGGAGCTTCAACATGCTCTTGATCATCCCTCAATGTATGTGTAAAATATCGAGGTCTCCCGACAAAAATGGGAGGAGCTATTGATGACTCCTCGTCACTTGAAGGTTGGCTCCCTAAACTAGAAGTTGTCGAACATTGTTCATCCTTTGGAGCCTCATATTGCTCATCTTATGCCATTGGTAGTGGCTCATGAGACTTCCTAGATGCTAATTTATCCTCAAACTTCACATCTCGACTTACAATTGTCTTCCTTTGTGTTGGAATGAAGACTTTGTATACTTTCGAAGTCTCATTGTACCCCAAAATTACACCCTTCTATCCCAAGCACTCCCACTTTGTCTCAAGATCTTGTGAGGACTCATGTTCTAAATACACATTGTCGTATTACATGCCTCTAGACAAAGAAACATAGGTAGATGTTGGTCATGAATCATAGCTTGGTAGCTCCGACAATGAGCCAATTCTTCCTCTCTACTGTTAGAAAAATAGGACCGTGGAGCAATAAAATAAAACAAATGCGGAAAAAAAACACAGAAGATACACAATACAATAGAGACACAGATTTATGTGGTTCACCCAGTGTGGGCTACGTCCACTAGAGAAATTTTCAGGTCCTTCCTTTATTATTATCCAACAAATGAAGGGATACAACCTACAACAAACCCACAATAACTTCCTCTTCTTTCGCTCACAGTCTCCTCTCTTAGAATACAATATTTGCTATGATACATAGCCACAATACATTTCCCTCATAAGAGAGGGTTTCCTTATAGGGAAAAAAACCCTAACATAACTTCTACCATTAAATCTGCAACCTTATAATGAACGGTCCAGATTTACAATGAAATTACAATATACTTTTACAAGGCAATTTTTTCTTTGGGGGCCCGCTTGCCCCCAGACCCCCCAGCTGGGGAGATTGCCCCCCTGAAACCCATAGATGGGGTAACCCCCCTCTTCACTCCCCCGCGTGGAAGAGTGTACATACTTCTGGGGTGTAAATACTTCATGGGTATAAACATGGTTGAAAACAAAAGACCTCTGAATCAGGAACATAATCAGGCTACACAACCAACAATCTCCCACTTGGAGACTGATCTCAACAACTCCACTGATTTTGTATATGTTGGACTCTGAACCTTCTTGGACCTGGCAAATTTCTCATCTTCATCTTCATTCTTGAAGACCAACTGAAACTGAGCAGGAACTCAGTTTCTCCATGGTTACTCCCTTTGTTAACATATCTGCAGGATTCTGGCTAGTGTGTATATTTTCCAACTTCAAATTTCCATCTTCCAAGATGGATCGTATGAAATGGTACCTCAGTTGTATATGCTTAGTCTTCAAATGGAAGGTTGAGTTCTTTGCAAGATGAATGGCACTCTCACTATCACCGTACCTGTTATTCTCCTTCTTCTTTCCCAATTCCTCCATAAACCTCTGTAACCAAATCATTTCTTTACTAGCCTCTATAGCAGCAACATACTCTGCCTTTGTTATTGAAAGTGCAACAACCTTTTGCAGTTTTGAAATCCAACTTACTGTTGTTCCACCTATAGTAAAAACATACCCCGTGGTGCTCCTCCTGCTGTCTTTATCACTTGCCATATCTAAATCAACATATCCCTGTAGAAAAGTGTCTGAACCTCCAAAACATAATGCATGAGTGGCAGTACCTCTCAAATACCTGAGAATCCACCTTACTGCCTCCCAATGTTCTTTACCTGGATTGTTCATATACTTGCTCACAACTCCCACTGCATGTGCAATATCTGGTCTTGTGCAAACCATTGCATACATTAAGCTGCCAACTACTGATGAATAAGGGACCCTGGACATGTATTCTATCTCCTCCTATGTCTGGGGACACATTTCCTTAGTTAATTTGAAATGTCTGGCCAAAGGTGTACTAATTGGTTTTGCATTATGCATTCTGAACCTTTCCAACATCTTCTCTATGTACTCACCCTGAGACAATGTCAATTTGCAATTTTTCCTTTCTCTTGTTATTCTCATACCAAGCATTTTCTTTGCAGCACCCAAATCCTTCATCGCAAATGAATTAGCTAATTTCTTCTTGAGCACATTTATATCCTACATATTAGACCCTGCAACAAGCATGTCATCTACATATAATAGCAAGATAATATAGCTTCAATTTTCTAGCCTTTTAAAATAAACACAGTGATCAGAATGACATCTACTATAACCCTGTTATGTCATAAAGATGTCAAACTTCAAATACCATTGCCTTGGAGATTGTTTTAGGCCATACAAGCTCTTCTTCAACCTGCATACCAAATTCTCCTTCCCTTTGACCTCATACCTCTATGGCTGCTGCATATAAATCTCTTCCTCCAAATTCCCATGGAGAAAAGTTGTTTTTATATCTAACTGTTCAAGATGCAAATATTCTACTGCCACGAGACTCAAAATAGTCCTAATTGAAGTCATTTTAACAACAAGAGAAAATATTTCATCAAAATCTATACCTTTCTTTTGTGCAAACCCCTTTACAACAAGTCTAGCCTTGTACCGTTTTTCTCCTCCATCTTATTCCTTCAACTTGTAAACCCATTTATTCTGCAATGCTCTTTTTCCTACAGGAAACTGAACCAAGTCCCAAATATGGTTATTTACTAAGGAATCCATTTCCTCTTTCATGCCTTGCTCCCACTTCTTTTTGGTGTCTCCCTGCATTGCCTCTTCATAACATTCTGGTTCACCAGAATCAGTCAACAATAAATAATACAATGAAGGAGAGTATCGTTCAGGGGGTATACTTAACCTATTAGATTTTCTAGCAACACTTGCAGGCATTTGAGGTACCTGATTCTCCTATTGTTGTACATTTTGTTTTTCATGTTCCTTTGGAATTTCTTTTTCAGTGATCTCATCAAGCACTGTGTATTCTTGTTTTTCTTTTTCTTGTTTCTTTCCCTACAATTGATCTTTGTACATGAAATTCTCATTGAATATGACATCTCTACTCCTAATGATTTTGTTATTTTCATAATTCCATAAGCAATAACCAAAATCATTAACACCGTATCCAATAAAGGTACACTTCTTGGATTTTTCCTCAAGCTTTGTTCTATTTTCTTTATCAATATAGACAAATGCTTCACAACCGAAAGTTTTCAAAAAATAATAGTTTACCTTTTTTCCTATCCATTCCTCCTCTGGAATTCTACCATCCAAAGAGCTTGAAGGTCCTCTGTTTATTAAGTAAACAATAATATCTACAACATCTGCCCAAAACTGTAAGGGAAAACCAACATGCAATCTCATACTCCTTGCACGCTCCATGATTGTCATGTTCATTCTTTCTGACACCCCATTTTCTTGTGGTGTTCTTGGAACTGTCTTCTCTCTACGAATCCCATGGTATGAACAGTAATCATCAAACTCCTTACTGCAATATTCACCTCCATTATCTTATCTGAGACACTTCAAACTTTTTCCTGTCTCATTCTCAACCAAAGCTTTCCATTTCTTAAAAGTATCAAAAACATCAAAGTTTTGTCGAATGCAATAAACCCAAGTTTTCTAGTTGGAACATCAATAAAAGTAACATAATAACGAGATCCACCAAGAGATGATACCTGAGTTGGTCCCCATACATCTGTATGCACAAGATCTAACATTTCATTCTTCTTTTCTTTTCCGACTCTGAGAAATCTGGCTCTCTTCTGTTTTCCATAAACACAATGCTCACAGAAGTCCAAATCAATTTATTTAATATCTAGCAACAAATTTCTTTTGTGAAGTATCTGCATACCCTTCTCACTCATGTGTCCCGACCTATGATTCCACAGTGTTGTATCCACTCCTGTAGAAGCTAAAGAGATAGAAGAGTCAGTACTACCAGTACATAAATACAATGTACCGACCTTCTCTCCTTTTGCTATCACCAATGATCCTTTGATGACCTTCCACGTCTTATATGTAAATATGGATATACAACCTTCACTTGCCAATTGTCCTGTTGAAATTAGATTTTTCCTTAGATGTGGAACATGTCTTACCTCTTTAAACAACCATTGGTTTCCATTGCGTTGCTTTATTTTTACCTTTCCCATTCCAACAATTTTGTATGGTGCATCATAACCCAAATGAACCTGTCCAAAATCACCTTGAACATAATCTAGAAAATGTTTCCTATGGGGTGTGGCATGAAATGAAGCCCCTGAATCTACTACCCAAGACTCTGAAATATTATCTACAGAAAGAATCAAAGCATCTTGTAACACATCGCCTGTTACATTTGCTTCATGATTTCTCTCCTATTGTCCATCTCTTTATTTCTTTGGAGCTCTACAGTCTTTCTTCAGATGTCCTTTCTTCCCACAATTCCAACACTCTATCTTTCAAAGTCTGGATTTGGATCTACCCTTCCTAGAATTCCCACGGTTCCCTGAGCTCTTTCATCTATCATTTTGTCTTCCACTGTTCTCCATGTTCAACGCATTACCTGATGTCTCACCTGTGCTTTTCCATCACATTTCCTCACTAAGGATAACACCAACAACATCATCAAATTTTAAAGTATTTGAACCAGAGACAGAGTTACTTACAACCATGACCAAGCCGTTCCAACTTTCTAGCAATGAGCACAAGATTAGAAGAGCCCTGACCTCATCATCAAAGTCCACTTTTACAGAACTCATTTGATTAGTAACTGTATTAAAATCATTTAAATGATTTGTAACAGACCCACCTTCTGACATATTCATATTAATGAATCTCTGCATTAGAAATACCTTATTGGACACCAATAGTTTTTCATACATTTTAGCCAATGCGTCCATCAAATCCTTCGTTCTCTTTTCTTTCGAAATATTGAAGGCCACCAATGCTGTCAGGCTCAACTGTGTCATTCCTAGAACCTTTTTGTCAAGAATCTCCCATTCTTTGTCCTTCATGGTCATCGGCTTCTTTGTTACTCTGCCCAATGGTAGGAATAGATCCTTCCGATATAAATAATCTTCCATCTGCATCTTCCATAACTGGTAGTTTTGGCCATTAAATTTTTTGACCCTAAACTTTCCATCTTCCGCCATTGCTCCCACTCGAACCAGGAACCCTCCTTTCCTGCGAGTTACCTTTCTCTCTGATACCAATTTTTAGAAAAACAGGACCGTGGAGCAATAAAATAAAACAAATGCAGAAAAAAAACACAGAAGATATATAATACAATAGAAACACAGATTTACGTGGTTCACCCAGTGTGGGCTACGCCCACTAGAGAAATTGCCAGGTCCTTCCTTTATTATTATCCAACAAATGAAGGGATACAACCTACAACAAACCCGATGTAACTTCCTCTTCTTTCTCTCACAGTCTCCTCTCTCATAATACAATATTCGCTATGATACATAGACGCAATACATTTCCCTCATAAGAGAGGATTGTCTTCTAGGGCCAAAAACCCTAACATAACTTCTACCGTTATATCTACGACCTTATAATGAACGGTCCAGATTTACAATGAAATACCACTGAATCAAGAACATAATCAGGCTCCACAACCAACATCTACAACCCCATTTTGTTGTGGGTTGTATGAGACTATCAACTCCCTCTTGATCCTCGTCTCCTTGTAGAAATCCTTGAAATCATTGGAAGTGTACTCACCCCCATTCTCTGACCTCAAGAACATGATCTTCCTTTCTCTCTGATTTTCCACAAGAGCATTAAACTCATGAAATTCACTAAAGACCTCATCCTTGGTATTCATAAAGTAGATCCAATTTTTCCTAGAGAAGTCATACATGAATGTCACATAGTACAAGTTTCCTTGTACTAATGTTACTAACATAGCGCCAATACATATACATTTGAATGAATCAAATCCAATATCCCTTTGAACCTGTGCTCAATGCTTGGAAAAGCAACCTTGGCATTATTTCCAAGTGCACACCCTGTGCACACTCCCTGTTGCTCAACACTGAAATCTGGAAGACCAATGACAATCTCCCTCAAAATCGACAACGCTCGATAGTGTAGGTGTCCCATTCTCTTGTGCCATAACTCAAACAGGTTGTCACTATCATGTACCAAGGCTTGAACTGGCTTACCCCGTAACATATATAGATTTCCCTCTCTAACCCTAATGATCTCTACTATGTCAAGGATAGATTCTTCTGGATGGATGAGTACTTTTCCTTTCTAAAACTTGACCACAAAACCTCGATCTTCCATAATTGAGACTTAGAGCATATTCTTCCTATGGCCTGGTACATATAGCACGTTCTTGGCTTCCAATGAACCACCTGAGTCAAGTTGGAACAAAATAGTCTATGTTATTGCACAATATGTCGCTTGTGCAAAGCCTTCACAAGTGACACAAGGGTGACAAAAATAGTAGTATTTACCCACCGTCACCTCAAATAAACACTCCCCTATTTTCAATGATGGAAGAATCCACCACAAGGGAGGCTTCTTGGTGACCCTATGGGAAACACGAGTTTTGAAGAGAAAAGGCTCAAGGATTCCCCACAAGGTCATGAAAGAGGTCAAGGTATGGATAGGAAGAGGATGTTGAATGATCATTAGTAGACAACAAAACACCTACAGAACTGTTATCGCACAATTTGTACTTGTCCAAGCCCAAGACAAGTAAATCAAATTATCATAACTACAGGATAACCCACCACTATGACCTTAGTAGGAAATCCCCACTTTTTAGGGATGGATGAGGTCCATCCCAGGGGAGACATCCCCGGTAACCTCAAGGGATAGGATAGCAAGGATATAGGCAAATTCGAAGGACCCTTTCACTGGTTACCTAAGTCAAATGTTTGTGTCCATAAAATTAAGGCAAAGAGAGGTGTTTTGGGTACTTTCTCGGAACAAGAACAATACAACACACACACACACATTAACACTTTCGAAGTACCAATATGATAATGTACCTCAACTAACAACAGACAATGAAAATATATGATGGATGAAGTAAAATTGCAGCTAGATGATGGTTTATAACAACAATCAGTATTTTGTAACAACCACAAGAAATAAAGATCAAAATTGCATGAAAAGACAGTGAAAAATCAACATTTATCCAATAGATCAATTAGCACTTATTCCAAGCAATTTTTTACTATGTTAGCTTATGCGTTAGAGTGGATTGTGCATAAAATTGCAACAATTAACATGGTTGTAGAAAAGATTTGCAACAACAAGAAGTTAGTTAGTGAATTAGGCTAAACTAGGGTTAGCAAAAGTTAGTAAAATTCTTAGAGAATAGAGCATGAGAGTTGTTTGATCAATTCCTTCACAAGAAAACAATGAAACTAGTGCCTTTTGGGCTTATGGAGTCAATTACAACATCAATATAACTTGGAGAAATAAATGATGATAGCAATGTTCTAAGGATGATGAGATGAAGTTGAGGAGCCAACACTTTAGGGCCTCAAACTTCTAGTCTCAAAAGATGAATTTGCTAGAGAGCAAGCTCTTTTGGGCTCTCGCAAATTCTTCTTCTTCCTTAGACTCTTGAAATATATAGCAACAAGTTTCTAGAACAACACTTCTAAAGTGATAGCACTTTAAGGATTTAGAAGCCTACCCTAGACAAGTTTCTCTTGACAATTTAACAAGTGAAAATATCCTGAGATAGGAAGAAACACCTTATGTTCCTCTCCTAGAGTTTTAAGCAAGAAATTTCATAATATTCAACATGAACAAGTATTATTTACCATAAACATTTAAAACATGAAATGAAAATTGTAGATTTTACTTAATTCACAAAGAATAATCAAGCACAAACCCTAGTTGCAGATTTTTCCATCAAGAACAAGCCAAGAGACATCCAAAAATAACTCTCTAAGATATAGTGCATGAGTAAGATAGTCCAAATATGCCAAAGAGGGGGAAAATTTTAGACTTGATCCTCTTGTGTGGGGAAGAGTTATCATGAAAAATTAATGGTGGCTAGCCATATTTATATGGGAAATCCTAGCCACCCAAAAGTCATGTCTTTTCAATAATTGAGCCTACTTCTTAATTTTCCCATTCAAATTAAACAAAAATCATTTTTGACAAGAATAAAACCCTAAAGGGTGATGTCATTACATTCTAGGGTGACGTTGATCCCCTAAGTAAGATAATAGGTTGGAAAAAGTGCAACGTAAGGCCTCCAAAGGCCATACTTCATGTCCACGCATGCCAAGTGTCCAAATCCTCCATCGAAAAATCACCTCCACCAAGCCCTAATGATGTCATGGGATAGTAAGGTGACATCCAATCATCCAAAGGCTAGCATGCAAGTGGTAGGAGGTGGGAGCTCATATCCTAGCCATGCCATAGTGCATCCAAAGGAAATTCCCTCCTTCTTCAATGTGAAAATGGTCATCACAAGCCTGCCCTAGACGTGGGGTTTTTGCATCCATCCTTAGGCTCTAAAGCCCCCATGAAGGTTCGAACAGAGTCATCTCTTCATGAATACCTGTCCACCAGGAAAGGACTTGTAAAGACAATCAAATGCTCCCTCCAAGGGTCCATAAGTCACAAGAAGCATGCCAAGTAAGCCACATCTAATAATGGAACCACCCAAACATGTGCATCAAACCCCCCTTTCCAAACTAAACAAATTCTCAAAGACCTTATACAATTTGTCAAATTTAGGTATGGGAGGGGTGTTAAGGAATCCTATTGGGTTAGTCAATTCTAAAGCCAAAGGTGTTTCCCAAGGGAAACATATCTAAGCCATGTGTGAGTATGTGGTGGAGTGGGGTAAGGCTTATAGGAATGGGGTTCATGACATACAAGGGTTCATATTGTCTCATTTATAGGTGCCTTTGTAGAGGGTGTGCTAGCCTTCGTCCGCGATGCAACATTTTTCGAAGCCATTTTTTTCCATTAATTTATTACAATCCAAAACAATTGGGTACTATAAGACATGAAAAGAAAAGAGAACCACACCGTCGCTTGAAGCTTCGGTACATTAGTTTGATATGCATGGAAAGAAAAATACATCACATGAATGCATCTCCTCGACAAATGGGACATCTATATAATGTGAGTTTGCTTTTGCAGGTCTTTCAATTCTTTTAGGGGGAGATTCTTCATTGTTCTCAAGACCTTTTGGGTGAGCATCTGGAAGGTTTATGATTGGATTTTATCTTTTTCCAGCTACATTCCCCTTTGGTCCTTCAACCCCTTCTTCCCATGAAATGAGGTACAATCCTTTCTTGTGTAAGTGCACCCCAAAACCCAAAAGATGAGGAGACAAAATGGAAGAAGTATGGAAAGTGATAAGTATGATCGGGAATGGTATGGAAACTCTTTAAAGAACACCCTAGTAGCATTCGATTCCCAAGGGTGACCAACTTACTAGGACATAAGGACACCCACCAAGGTTAAATAAGACAAAAGACATAATTTCCAAACAAACGTTCTGAAATCAAGAAAGGATTCTTCACAACATATTCAAATGCTTCAATTATTAAAGTGACACTTACCATGAAACCAAACTTATTACCTCATGAAGCAATACCTTCTTTCTTGTGGGGCCAGGCTAGTGTGATGGATGTTTCTCTGTCGTTGGTGATGTATGGTGATGCATCAATGAATAGGAGGGGCCCTGCAAGGCTATGCTAGTCAACCTGGATATCGACGCTCCATGTCTTGTACCTATGGGCCTCAATACATGATCTCCTCAGTTACCCCTAGTTTGAGGGGGTAACAAGAACAATGTTAGACAAATTGATGATAATATGAAGATTTCTAGGTCCTAACTTCACTTTTAACACCCCAAACCACTACTTGAAAAGTAAGAAAAGCATGTTGTTATAAAATATGTAGTAAACTAGGGTACAAACTAGTAATGATAAATCATAACAACAAAAATTTTTAACCATGAAAATCGACACATAAAAATTCCAAAAGATAGTCTTTAACTAGAACTTTCATATCCAACCATCTGTTAGGGACCTAACCTCCCAAACCCCTCACGTAGGTAGAATAATATAATTCCATGTAATAAAGGACAATATTAATAAGGCTTAGCAATAAGGAAGACTAATTCAAATGTAAGAAGACCTAATAGAAGCTTCCACTTCTAGAAGGATCTTCCTCTAGATTGTTCTTTTGGATAAATAGATTTAGTATAAATAGAAGTAGAGGGTATGAGAAATATTGTCTTGGATATTATTGTAATAGAGCTCTGCTTTGCTGGAGGTTTCCCCCTCGAAGAGGCAAGTGAACATTGCTATCAATAATCAAAGTGCTCTTTCTGGTGTTATTCTGGTATTATTCTAGTATTGTTCTGGTTATATAATTGTTTCTCTGCCATTACTAGCTAAAATATTTATGTTCTGCATATTATTTTATATCTAGAATACTACAAGTAGTATCAAAGCACCTTCCTTGGCAAAAAATTGTGAGTTAAATTTTTTCAAGGTAGAGACGTATTTCGACGTCTTAAATCTACAAAGATATGTCGTTACATGCATAAACCCGTGGTCAGGGAGTCATACATGCAGGAAATACAAGAGGTACTTAAGCACACATCTATTGGCCACCCTTGTAACCCATGTTGGTACCCCTTTGAGTGGTAGCGCATCAGACAACACTTGTATAGTGCCACCAAGAATGACACTTGGGAATATACTCTCTAGTACCTGGGTAGTCGAGTAGTACGACTAAGGGCACAGTCTAGCCTCCTTAGTTGGTGCTCTGAGATATTGGTTTGAGTACTACTGTTGGGCCCTGCAGGTATATCATAGAGCTATAGCACAAGGAAAACACTTGTTTGTAGAAATCCTGAATATCCTACCCCTCGAGATGGAAACAAAAACATAACAAACAAGATATATTGTCGCACAACTACGCCTTATGCTTTTTGGTTGCGAAATTACTACACATTTCTTCCTGTTAAGCATTTGGGCATTTCATCACTGCAGTATTATTCAGGTCAGAGTATAACTCTGCAAGAGTGAAAAAAACGTATAGTGGTCCAACCGACACACTTATTTGGGACCTACCCCACTGGGTTCCTCTCTTGGCCCCGATTCCAGTGATACCTATCATTTTTAACACACATTGTTTTGTGGGACTGACCCTTCCCTAACACCCTTATTTGGCTCCTATCCCATTGGATCCCCCTTTTCACCCTAATCGAAATGGTACCTATCATTTGACACTCTTCTTCATAGTGGTCCCACCCACCCCTCCAGATTCCTTTTTTTTCCCCTATACCATTTTCTTGCCCATTTTTCCAAATGTCTACCACCAAAGCCCAAGAACTCAATACCTTGATTGATGACAACCACCAGAACTAGGAATACATCAAGAATATCAATGCCAACATTAGCTCAATCAATTCAGATATTGCAATCCTCAAGGAACAATGTTCATACATCAAAGACCTCAAAGAACACTTCATGGGTCGTTCCTCAAACCCTTCCTCTTCTGAAAAACCATCTTATCAAGATGACCATGACTCTTCCCATTACCAAGGTCCTCATAATAATCACTTTTCTCGAGACCTCCACCCTCCCACGATTGAGGTGAACAAATTTGATGGATTGGATCCCACAAGTTGGGTCACACAAATGGAACATTATTTCTCTTTGTATGGAATTACTGATGATTTAGCCAAGCTTCATTATGGTGTCCTACATCTGAATCTGGAATGATGGCAATGGTGGCAATGGCGAAAAAAGGCATGCCAAAGGTATCTTGCTTGGACACAAATTATGGCCGAAATTTATGACTGCTTTGACTCTGACACCCAGCATTTAGGTCGTTTGACCAAGTTAAAGCAGTTTGGGACAATGGAAGACTTTATTGTCGCATTTGAGCACTTGTATTTCAGAATGAAGGGCATGTTAGATGCTTTATTTAGGGAATTCTTTATCAGTGGACTCAAAGTTGAAATACGTGCCCTTGTTCTCATGGCACATCCCCAGACCCTGTTGGAATCTACTCAATGAACCAAGGAAGATGAACAAATTGTCTCCTCCCAAACCCGCAAACCCTCCTTTCCTCCTCGCCCTAAACCCACCAGTTTTGATCCTCTTGAAACTCTCCTCAAGATACATAAATTAACCAGGGCTGAAATGGTTGAACGTCAACTCAAGGGTATTTTTTATAATTGTGATGACAAATATTTTCTCGGGACAAGTGTAAGGAACAAAATATTTTTATGGTTGTGACTAAGGATCTTTCTAAAGAAGATGTTGTTTTTCCGCCTGTGGAGGAACTACCATCACTATATGACCTCACCCCACCCTCTAACCCACCAGACGTTGACCCAACGATTTCACTTAATGCCCCCACTTGCTTCTTTGCTCCCGAGACTCTCAAATTAATTAGTCACATCATAAATAGGAAAGTCATCATCCTTGTGGATAGTGGTAGCACCCATACATTTATTCATCGCCGCATTTCCCAAGAAGTCAATTGTTACATATGTGTCGTCAATAATTTTCAAATCATGATTGCCAATGGTGGTTAAATGAAATGTGGGAGACGATGTGAAAATGTGCGACTCCAAATTGGTCAGTATCACCTGAAATCCTATATGTTTGCTATAGACATGGGTGGTTGTGACATTGTTCTTGGTCCCGAATGGTTACGCACTATAGGCCCCATTGTCATGGATTTTAAGGACTTAACCATGCAATTCCAACAGGAGGGACAACAATATAAGTTTCAAGGCATCACAGCAGGCTTCCCCGAGATCATCAATTCCCATCGCATGGAAAAGCTCCTAAAAAAAGGTCATTTGAGAATTATATTCCAACTCCACTCCATTCATGTTGTTGAGACACCTTCTATGCATCCCAACCTCCAATCTATCTTCTCTCGCCACCAAGTTGTTTTTACCACCCCAAAGAACTTCCCCCTTCCTGTGGATTCCATGATCATTCCATCCCTCTCATCCTGAGCAATATTCCTCTGAATGTTTGAACTTATCGTCATCCCTTTTCCTAGAAGAATGAAATTGAGAAAATTGTTCATGAATTACTTGAAGCCGGTGTTATCCATCTTAGTACTAGCCCCTATTCTTCCCCTATTGTCATGGTACTCAAGAAAGAAGGTACTTGGCACATGTGTTCTGATTTCCACGCCCTCAACACACTCACAATCAAATAAAAATTCTCCATTCCTGTCATTGATGACCTCTTGGATGAATTGAGTGGTGCTAATTACTTCACCAAATTGGATCTACGTTCTGGCTACCACCATATCGGTATGAAAGAAGAAGGCATTGTCAAGACTGTATTTCACACTCATGAGGGTCATTATGAATTGTTGGTAATGCCCTTTGGATTGTGTAATGCTCCTTCCACTTTCCAAAGTCTTATGAATCATGTCTTCCATCCTTTTCTCTGTCATTTTGTATTAGTTTTCTTTGATAATATTCGCATCTATAGGAAAAATTGGTCATCATATCTCTCCCATGTGAATCAAGTTCTCCATCTACTCTCTAAGCACCAAATTTTCCTCAAACAATCTAAATGTGCCTTTGGTGCCTCAGAAGTGGAATACCTGGGTCATATTGTCGACAAGGATGGTGTCTGAGTGGAACCTAAGAAAATTGAATACATGCAAGATTGGCCTCACCCTAAAACTCTTAATAGATTGCGTGATTTTCTGGGTTTAACGAGATATTATAGGAAGTTTGTTCGAAATTATGGAAAGATTGCAGCTCCTCTCACTTCCCTCCTTAAAAAAAATGCTTTCACTTGGACTTCAGCTACGAATCATGCCTTCCAAGCCTTGAAAAATGTTATGTTCTCGACCCCTTTCCTAGCACTCCCAGACTTCAGAAAGACATTCATATTGGAATGTCATGCTTCCGGGAAAGGAATTGGAGCCATCCTCATGCAAGATGGAAAGCCTTTGGCCTTCACTAGCAAACAACTTTCAAAGCAACATTTGGGCCAATCCACTTATGAAAAGGAAATGTTAGCTATTATGAATGTTGTGGATCTCTGACATCCTTATTTATTGGATCAACGATTCCAAATAAAAACTAATCATCAGAGTCTCAAGTATTTCATGGAACAATGAATTTCATCATTGATTGATCCAAATTTAGGAATAGAATGAACTGATTAACAAACTGAATACAATAAACAAAGAGATATGAAGAATAACACATATATCCAGTGAACAATATCTTCTATTGAATAAATGAAATAGGTTGAAACTGTAAAACTGCAAAACTGAAACACTTGATCGAATGGTGGTAGTTATCTCTGAGAAGAGATGTGGCTGCTACGTGCATCTGTCTGAGCATAATGATTACAATGAGGCTCCAGAGGCCTTTTTAACATTACTCATGAATGCCAAAACTCTAGACATCCAAAAACCTAACCCTAGGAGATGAAATGCCAAAAGTTATGTGGGCCTCTATGGCTAAGTTGGTACCTCAACTTCCCAGGGTCGTAACGTTTTCATACGACCTCCATTTTAAGTGCTTGATATCCCATTGGAAATGTCTTTTCGAGAACTACACATTACACTGTCAAATTCTACCTCTGACTACAGTTTGACTGTGGCAAGCCAAAAAAAACTGTTTAGGGCCCCAAAATGGCCCTAGGAGTACTGAAAGATGTGTTGACATGAAAACATACAAAATAAGCTAGTTGGATTAGGTGGGAGGCCACCAGTATCCACCTAGAATATATGTAGGGCTTCATACATTCTTAGAAGTGTAGAACCCACAATTGCAAAGAAGTAGAAAAGAACGTGTTGAACTAAAAACTATCAAGAGGAGCTAGTTGGATTTGGTGGGTGGCCAACAATATCCACGTGGATCAGTCCTCCCCCCTTAGGAAGCAATGGTCTCCATTACATTGAGTTTCCCCATCAGGTGAGGAAAATTCTGTTGAATTTGGCTCCGGGTGAGCCACTTTCCTTGGTGGAGGAGTTGCCCTGCTTTGAGAACCCGATAAAGCTGGATCCTTTACTAGCAAGTGACCTTGACCTGTGTGTCCACTATCTGATTAGTGGATGCATGTTCCATGCAGTTAGGGTTGAGCTCTGTTGGTGTTAGTTGTTCTGTGATCTCTAAGGTGTCCAATATGGCAGAAAATATGGGCGAAGGAGGTCCACATTTAACACTGGGTGCAAGACAAGGAAGGGTGGAGTGTTGAGCTCAAAAGAATTGCTACCCAAAGCCTTGGTGATAGTGTAAGGCCCATAGCAAAGTGGGTGGAGCTTCCGATGGGGCCCTGTAAGATTCTCTTTCTGAAAATGTAACCAGGCCTTGTCTCCAACCTAAAACTAGTGCGGTACCCTATGTTGATCATGCGATTGCTTGTACTTAGCATTGGATTTCTGCGAAATATCATGGACTTGTTGGCAGATGTGTTCAATCCACTCAAAGAATCTGGTGGCTTTATCAGTGTCAGACTGAACGTGGGAAGATTTTGTCTATGTGGTTGCAAGAGGTAGTGCAACATTAATGGGACACAAGGTTTGGAATCCCATCCCCACCTGAAATGGGCTATGTTTGGTGGAGCTATGGAGAACCATGTTGTAACCATGTTGAACATAGGGGAGACTCCCATCCCATGTACGTGGATGCTTAGAGATGTACATGCACAAAATGTGCACAATCATCTAATTGACGACCTCTGTTTGGACGTCTGTGAGCTTGGTGTCCAACAGTGACCAAAGACTTGACCAAAATGTGCTGAGGAACCTGTTGTACTAGTCAGATATGATGTTTTGTGGTATCCCAAAATGGACCCACACTCGTTCGAAGAAGAGCTTGGCAGTATCTACCACTGTTATTTTCTTCTTGTAGGCTATGAGGATGGCCATATTCGAAAACCGATCAATGACCACAAATACACAATCATTTCCTTGCTTGGTGGATGGAAGGTCAGACATGTAATCCATTGAGGTGGATTCCCAAGGCTTCTTGGGGGTAGGAAGAGGGGTGTATAAGCCTTGCTTCTTGATGGATGGATTGGAAATGGCACATGCAGTGCAAGATCTGATATACTTGTTGACGTCCTATTGAAGTTTTGGCCAATAAAAATGTTTCTGTAGAAAGGCCACAGTTTTCTCCATGCAAAATGTCCTGTCATCCGACTGTAGTGGGCTTCCCAAATCAGCTTTGCACGCTTGCTTGCAGGAACACAAAGATTTCCCAGATGGCATAATAGTCCATCCTGAATGTGAAAATCGGTGACATTCGTGCATGTACCCAAGAGTTGATAGGTGGTGGAAAAGTCCAGATCTAGTTGATAAAGTTGGGGCCACTCATATGCCTCATGTCCACAGGAATGGAGCACAACGGTGAGTGCAACCATGGGAGGTCGATTGAGGCAGTCAATGACATGATTTTTGTTTTTTGTCTTATACTTGATGTTGAGATGGAACTGCTACATGTAGGTGGACCACTTCTGATGGCGGTCATTCTGCAACCTCCCCTATGTCTGTATGAACTGTAGAGGCTGGTGATCAGTGTGGATGATCCTCTCCTTTCCTATAATGTAATGTTTCCATTGACGACAGAATTGTACAATGGAATACATTTCCTTGTGATAGGTGGGGTATTTTTGGACAGTATCTGAGAGTGTATCACTATGGTATGCCACCAGATGATCGTGTTGAGTGACAATTGTGCCTACAACATGTTCAGATGCATCGCTCTCAATCTCAAACGATTGTTGCAGATCAGGGAAAGAGAGTAAGGGAGATGAGCACAAGCGATGCTTCAGATCATCAAATGCTCTTTGTTGTTCCTTCCCTCACATGAACTTTTCCCTACCACCACCCTTAGTCACTTGGCTGAGGGCCCATGTAATATGGGAGAATCCCAACACGAACCATCGGTAGAAGTTGGTCAGTCCCAAGAAACTTCGAAGATCGGTTAGTGTGGTCGGGGCTGGCCAGTCACGTATGATTTGGATCTTAGATGGATCAACATGTACCCCATGCTCATAAACAATGTAGCCCAAGTATTGGACCTTGTTCATGCCAAAGGAGCATTTTTCCAAGTTGGCATATAGCTTTTGTTGTCGCAGAGTGCTCAAAACCCATTGAATATGTCGCATGTGCTCCTCCCAAGTTCCATTGAAGATGAGGATGTCATCCAAATATACCACCACAAACGAGTTGGTGAACGGTCTCAATATATCATCCATCAACCTCATGAAAGTGGTTGGTGCATTTGTTAAGCCAAAGGGCATGACCAACCATTCGAAGAGACCTTCTTTAGATTTGAAAGTTGTCTTCCATACATTAGTTGGTTCGATGGGAACCTGGTGGTAGATAGACTTTAGGTCAATCTTGCTAAAGAACGTTTCCCCCTTGAGTTGGTAAATAAGGTCATCAATCCTGGGAATTGGGTACCGGTTCCTGACTGTGATTTTGTTTAATGCTCTGTAATCAATGTAGAGTCGCCAGGTCCCGTCCTTCTTCTGCACCAGTACAATTGGGATTCCACAAGGGGAGTAGTTGGGTCTGATGTGACCCTTTTGAAGAAGCTCTTGGATATGATGCTTTATTTCGTCATTTTCCATCAATGAACGATGATAGACTGGTCCATTAAGTAGAGGTTCACCGAGGGTTAGATCAATTGGATGTTTGACTTGGCAGTGAGTCGGTACCCCTCTGGGTGAGGAGAAGATGTCTTTGTACTCTTCTACGATCCCGTCCACATTCTTTGGATGCAAAGAGAGGCTCTGTGTAGAGGCCACGGATGTGGCAGCGACCTTCTTATTACTGTGAGCATGAATCACAAAGAAGACAAACTTCTCGGTCCATGAAATGACCTTACTGCTTTTCTTAGCAGAGATTAAAGAAATAGTGGTAGGTGATGCTACCTATGGTATCCTGTACAATTGTCTACCCAAAGTAATAATAAAAATGCAGGGTATAGACTCATACACAACATGACGCTTCCAAAAATATGGTTGTCCTAAAAGAACATCACAAACTTTAAGGGGAGAAATATCATACAATACCTCATCTTTGAAAGGCTTGATGCCGTAGGGAATATGACACTATTGGATGACATAAACATCTCTTCCTTGGCGAAGCCAACAGATGGTGTAGGGTTGCGGGTGTGGTTTCGTCGGTAGGTCCAACCACTTGACGACCTCTGCTGAGATCATGTTCTTCTGACTACCGCTATCGAAAATGAAATGAATCGAACCCCCCTTTACCCACATATGTGAGTGAAGAGGCATTCCCCTTCCTCTGGTTCTTCTGGTTCACCTGGATGGACTTTGGTGGTAGAGACAGTGGCACTGGGTTCAACATTGATAATCCGCTTCCCTCCTTCTGGATTTGATTAAGAGTCAAAATCAACCTCTGACTCAAAATCCTTCATCTTAGCCACGAGTGATTTCTTGGAGCGACATTCTTCAGTGTTGTGCCAATGGATTTTATGGTATTCACACCATGTTCTCGTGTCCTTTGTCTTCTCATTTCCCTTCTTGTGTTGTGACTTGGAATGGGTGTTCTGAGAGTGTCCATATTTCTTTTTTCCCTTGTTGTGTGGGTTGGGGTTGCCTTTGCCTTGCTTCGACTATGAGAAGTTTGTAGATCCAAACTCTCGCTTCTTCTTCTTAAATTTTTGCTCAATCTTGACAACATATAAGCCATACCCAATGAGGCAATGTCCAAAAACTCCATTTCTGTTTGACTGTATCTATGCAAACAATCGTGGTATTTGAGCACCAGATTTCGCTCAGAGTCTTTGATACCCAATTTGGTGTGCAACGTATGGAAAATATTGGTGAAATCTGGTAATGTCTAGTCTCTTTCCTGACACAGGGTGGTCCATCTGGTGTACTGGTCCTCGTAGCTTCCAACATGGTAGTATTGTTCTTTAATGGCATCATGGGAGGAATCCCATGTAGGGGCAACCACAAATATTGCAGATTCCTCCATGGCCCTTTTCTCAGAGTAAGTATCCCACTAGTCCTTAACATGGGGGATGACCTTGAGGAGTGCAAAAGTAATCTTTTCCCTATCAGAAAAATTGTGGACCGAAAAATACCCTTCGAGCAAATTCAACCATTTATCTACAACATATGCATCTATCAGTTCTTCAAATAATGGAATATCAAAATTTACATGTACCT
Source organism: Picea engelmannii (assembly GCA_009831015.1). Taxonomy (NCBI): domain Eukaryota; kingdom Viridiplantae; phylum Streptophyta; class Pinopsida; order Pinales; family Pinaceae; genus Picea; species Picea engelmannii. The sequence goes on along the minus strand of ML824497.1, from coordinate 8,155 downwards.
TGAAGGGGGTTGCATGGCCACTTAATGAAGATGCTTCTCCTATGGGCGGTCACCGAAGGATATGCGTAAAGTTGTCCATGATTTCGTTCCTTTGTCATGCAAGGGCTTCCTCGAGCAACATTTTAAAAGGATCTCATGCTCCATCATCTTTATTTTCATCCCCCATGTGTTTTTGTCAAGCTCGATGCAACCGATCTTGCAACCACTCAATTGGTTCGAGTCCCAACTTCTTGTACCCAGATCTTGTCGGGGACATGCACGAAGAAAAATAAATGAAGAGTAGACCTCTCTGATACCATTGATATAGATTTAGGAGCGGAACAAACTGATTAACGGAGTGAATACAATAAACATAGAGATATGAAGAACAACACAGATATCCAGTGAACAATATCTTCTATTGAATAAATGAAATAGGCTGAAACTATAAAACTGCAGAACTGAAACACTTGCTCGAATGGTGGTAGTTATCTCTGAGAATGGATGTGGCTGCTACGCACATCCTTCTGAGCATAATGATTAAAATGAGGCTCCAGAGGCATTTTTAGCATTACTCATGAATTTCAAAACCCTAGACATCCAAAAACCTAACCCTAGGAGATGAAACACCAAAAGTTATGTGGGCCCCTATGGGTAAGTTGGTACCTCAACTTCCTGAAGTCATAAATTTTGCATACGACCTCTATTTTAGGCACGTGATAGCCCATTGGAAAGGTCTTTTCGAGAACTATGCATTACGCCGTCAAACTCTAAATTCGTCTACAATTTGACTGTGGCAAGCCAAAAAAACATTGTTTAGGACCCCAAAACGGCCCTGGAAGTACATAAAGATGTGTTGACATGAAAACATACAAAATAAGCCATTTTGGATTAGGTGGGAGGCCACCAGTATCCACCCAGAATCAGACAACCCTGAAAGTGTAGAACCCACAATCACAAATAAGTACAGGAGAACATGTTGAACTGAAAACTGTCAAGAGGAGCCAGTTGGAATAGGTGGGTGGTCACCAATATCCACTTGGATCATCGACGGAACAAAAATGGGTGACCATGCTATTTGGCTATGATTATGAGATCATTTACAAGAAGGGAAAGGAAAATGTAGTGGCCAATGCTCTTTCCTAGAAATATGAAGAAGACGGGTCCATTTTCTCCCTCTCCTTCATTGTACCAGATTGGCTCCAAGTTGTTCATCAGGAATGGTTTCAAGACCCCAAAATTTCTAGCCTACTCCACCAATTGCAACATAATTCTTCAGTTTCTCTAGGGTACTCTTGGCATAATGAAGAGATTCGCTACAAAGGTTGTTTGTATTTATGCAAGCAATTCCAACTTAAATCCACAATGTTTTATGAACTTCACGCCTCACCCATAGTCGGGCATTCAGGATTTACCAAAACCTTTGAATGGGTCAAACGTTCTTTTTTCTGGGAGGGTATGAAACAGGAGGTCCGCACCTTTGTGGTTGAATGTGAGGTCTATCAATGCAACAAGGTATAAATTGTCAAATATCTGGGCATGCTCCAATTGCTTCCAATTCCCCCTGATATTTGGCGAGATATTTCTATGGACTTCATTGTAGGCTTACCTAAATCGGGCAATAAGTCGGTCATCATGGTGGTCGTCGATCGTCTCTCCAAATATGCTCATTTTTTTTTATCTTCAACACCCATTCACAGCTACCACAGTGGATTAAATATTCATGGATAATATCTTCAAGCTTCATGGCATGCCTAATTCTATTGTCTCTGACAGAGACCCCACTTTCACCAACAATTTTCGGCAAGAATTATTCAAGCTACAGGACACCCAATTGCATCTCAACACTTCCTATCACCCCCAGATGGATGGTCAGACTGAAGTTGTCAACAAGTGTTTGGAAACATATTTGAGGTGTTTTGCATATGAGCAAAAAAATCCATGGGCTCAATGGTTACCCCTAGTTGAATGGTGGTACAAAACATATTACCATACAACTACTCACATGACTCCTTTTGAAGCATTCTATGGCCAAAATCCCCCATCAGTTCTCTCCTATATGCCAGGGGTCTTGAAGGTTCATGAGGTTGACACAAATATTACAGTCCGCGAGGCTATTCTTCATGCCCTCAAAGACAATTTGGTCATGGCTCAAAATCACATGAAGCAACAAGTAGATCAAGGTTGTTCCGAACACCATTTTGTTGAAGGGGACCAGGTATTTCTTCAACTACAACCTTATAAGCTTACTTCACTCAAATCTCAACACTGTCAGAAACTTGTGCCCAAATTTTATGGTCCTTATACAGTGCTCAAGCATGTGGGATCAATGGCCTATCAGTTAGCTCTACCCAGTTAGTCAAAGCTCCATCCTGTTTTTCATGTTTCCTTCTTAAAGAAGGTGATTAGAACTAAGTTCAAAACTCAAACTAGTTTCCCTGAGTTGGATGAAGAAGGTTCCATCTGGTTACAACCACAAGCAGTCTTGGCCCAAAGAGAGTGTCGTCTCCGTCAGCGCACCATTGAGGAAGTGTTAGTCCAATGGAAAGATACACCTCCAAAGATTGCCACCTGGGGGCCGACCACCATTCTACAACAATTCCCTCATCTGAAGCCTTGAGGGAAATATTGTTCTTCAAGGGGGAGGGCATGTTAGGGACCTAACCTCCCTAACCCCTCACGTAGGTAGAATAATATAATTCCATGTAATAAAGGGAAATATTAATAAGGCCTAGCAATAAGGAAGAATAAGTCCAATGTAAGAAGACCTAATAGAATATTATGCTTCTAGAAGGATCTTCCTCTAGATTGTTCTTTTGGATAGATAGATTTAGTATAAATAGAAGTAGAGGGTATGAGAAATCTTGTCTTGGATATTATTGTAATAGAGCTCTACTATGTTGGAGGTTTCCCCCTCGAAGAGGAAAGTGAACATTGCTATCAGTAATCAAAGTGCTCTTTATGGTGTTATTATAGTATTTTGGTATTGTTCTGGTTATATCATTGTTTCTCTGCCATTACTAGCTAAAATATTTATGTTCTGCATACTATTTTATATCTGGAATACTACACCATCGCTTCAACCTTTCAATGGTTAAAAGGTAAGAAATTAGAGAGTTATAAGACAATTTTATGCAGCTCTAATGGCTGTAGCAATCATTTTGTTACATCAGCAAGAAAATCAATGATATTTCACAACGTTTAAGCATCAATGACTTGCTTAGAACATGATCAATTCAAAATTAAAGAGAGTGATTTCAAAAGAGAATTTATCATGTTTATCAATGCATATATCACTTTTACCAATGCAACCAGTGCCTCGTCTTAGGGGGTTGATGGAGTCAAAGGAGGAGCACATTCAATATGGAAGAGGTAAAATGGAAAAAGTGGCAACAATATCTAGAGGAGTCTTAACAATCTCTAGATTTATGTTTCCCTAGGATGTTTAGCAAGGGAGTCTTAACAATCCTTGTAAAAATTCTAGTTTCCTTTCAAAATAACCTCTTGTAATATTTCAAAGGAAAGAGGATGATTCCTTAAAGGATTCTCAACAATATTTAGGGGTGTCGTCCACCAAAGATGTAGGGTTAAAGGAGTCTTAGCAATATTTAACCTAGTTTCTTTACAAATCATCATAAGGGGAAAATGGGTTTAGGATTTTAATGATAACCTTGACAATAACATGCAAAAATATCCAAGCAAAAAAGAGGTAATCCACTCACAACCAATACATCTTGCACATAAACCCTAGAAAATACCTTCCAATCCACAAAAATGCTTCCTCGAGCCAAGAAATAGCCTCTCAATCTAGATCATAACTCCTTTTCCAAAAATGTACAAGAAGACAAGAAGTGGAGTGAACTCTCCGAGAGAGAGGAGAGAAGTGATGAATATGAGTTATGATCCAAGATGGAAATTTATTTTCCCTTTATAGATGGAAACCCAAATCAATTTTCCCTTAAATCCACATTTTTAGGGATAAAACAAGACTACAAATGTCAAAATGTCAAGGCCAGCCTAGAAAATGGCCCAAAATATACAAAATAATACAAAAATAATCCTCCAACCTCTCTTCAAAGGGTGGATGTAGGGTAATGAGCCTCCAAAGGCTACGACGTCATCCTCCTACTAGTGCCATGTCATCAAAATCATGCAATAATCATCCTAAATGAGTGGGGTAAGGCACCACACTTGTACCACAACATCATCAAATGCACCCCCTATGTCATATCAAGCTCTAAAGCATGATGTCATAGTCAATATGTGCAACATCCAAGCAATGGGGGGTGACATCTTCGATGCTCCATCATGCTAGGCCTCTCTCATGAGGCATGTAATCACCCAATGGTGCAACACTCATCATCCGTGCCCTCTAATCCATGGGGAATAATGTCCATCCGAGGGTATTTCAAGCCCCTATGAAGACCTCAACTCACATAACATCTCCATGAATGATGTGATCAATAAAGTCCTACAAAGACAAGCAAAGTACGCCCTCCAAGGGTCCACTATTCATACGAATCATGTAAAGTAAGTCACATTTAATACATGAGCCACCTAAACAAGAAACATTAGATTCCTTCTTTCATACTTAAAAAATTCTCAAAGAATTTATACAATTTTCCAAGGTTATGAAGGAAAGCTATTGAGTGTGTCAAGACCCAAGTAGATGGATATTTCCCAAGTGGACCCTATTTAAGCCATGTAATGAATGTGAGGTGGTTTGCAGTGAAAACTTCTGGGCATGTGATCATTGACATGCAAGGTCTTGTATGGTCTCAATTCCATTGGTTCCTTCGTAGAGGGTGTGTGACCTCTTGAGTTACCCTTTCCTCAATGATTCCCTTTTCCAATACCCCTTTCATTCCTTTTTCTTTATTATGATTTGCAAGTCCCCTTAAAAAGGTTTCAAGCATAACATCCCTTTCTTTTTTAATTTATGTTGGGTTATTTTAAAGTCCTTATTTATAAGCGAGGTTTTTATTTGCACTGAGGACTTAGGGGTGACGTCAAATAGGGGGGTAGAGCTCAAGTATGGGTTGGATTTTTCTTTACCCTTTACCTCATTGTTGCATTTTGGTCACAAGTGCTCTTAAATTTATTTCTTTATTTAATGCCATCAACAATCCCTTTGGGATTTTAGCCCCTTCTTCCCATAAGATAATGAGGTACAAGCCTTTTTGGGGTACATGTAACCCGAAGACCCAAAATATGAGGAAAAAAGGGGAAATATGATGGAAAGTGACAAGTATGATCATGAATGGTAGAATGACTCTTCAAGAAGACCCCCAGTAACACCCCTTTTCCCTGGGAGCGACGACACTTACTAGGATACCAAGATAACCACCAAGGAAAAATGAGGCAAAAAGTATAACTTCCAAGAAAATGTTAGATAATAAAAAAGAATCCTTTGAAACTCATTCAAATACCTCAAATATTAAAATGACACTCACCATGAAACTTGACTAGTTACCTCATGAAGCAAGACCCATCGCCTTCACATGGACCACAATGATGTGGTGGACGTTGCTTTGTTGTAGACGATGATGATGAAATGTGGTGGAGGAGGGGTTGTATGGGATATGCTTGTCATCCAACTCTTGGGATTCCATGTATACTACCTATGGGCCTTGAGACTCGATATCCTTAGTTACCCCTAGATGTAACTAAGCTCCACATGAATACCTGAGTCCTTCTATATCATGTGGTTGAATAACTCTCGTGTTGATATCATGTGATGTGATGCACCATTGTCCAGGTATTAAGCGCTTCTGGTGACTGTGCTAGTGGAAAGGAAGGAAATTAGTGAGAAGTCCTTCTCAAACTTCACAACAAACTCATCCAACTGAGTTTATGTTGATGTTTCTACTTGTTGCGATTTTCTCTTAACCTTCTTGTTTGGACACTGAGATGCAAAATGACCATTCTCGTGGCATACGAAGCACTTGATCTTGCTCAATTCCTTCTTCTTCCCTGACTATGAGGTTGACTCCTCACCTCTATCCTTCTTGCTAAAACGCTTCCCTTTTCCCTTTCTTACTTGACTGACAAGGGCCAGGTTCTCACCACTACCTCCCTTCTTGCTGGATTTTGAGTCTTCCCAAGTCTCTTCCTAGATGAAATTGTCCCAAAGCTTCTGAAAAGAGGAAAATTTCTCCCATGCATAGATACCCTTGAAAAATGGTTCCCAAGACTTTAAGAAACTATTCAGTGTCATACTAACTAGCTCTGCATCAATCACCTTCTCCCCAACTGTTGTAAGTTGATCACGAATCTGGGTGATCCTCATGAGATAGATGGTAACATTGTCATATCTAGACTTTTGCATTGATATGACATTATTTCTCAAGATCATCTTCCTATTCATGTTATCGCTATGGAAAATACCCACTAGAGCATTGAACATCTCCCTGCCCTTCTGCTTCTCAGACAAATGAGGAATTAGATAATCTTTTACTGCATCCAAGATCACCCGCTAGGATATGATCTCCTTCTTATCATGTGCTACCTTTTGTTGTGGATCTGTTGGTGGAGTAATATTTTGGCTGCAAATTTTTCAAAGATCATTCTCCCTCAGAAGCAAGGTAACCCTTGCTCTCCAAAATAGGAAGTTGAATGCTCCATCCAATCTGTCTTTGAATCTGAGACTTGGTACTACCATTTCTTATATATCATCAAATTGTCGTGGATTTAACCCTCACAAGATTTATTGTTGGTTTATAGATATGTTGAGACATCTTGAAATCACTCTCCTCTTCAGAGTGAAAGCTTTGATACCATGTTAATTTTCTAATTCCACTGCCTAGATAAATATTTCCTTGTGATTTCCTTGATGAAAATTAAATTGTAGCTCACTGAATAAAATACATTGGATGAAATAATTAACTGGAAATAAATAGCGGAAGAAAATGAAACCAATTTCATATTTATTTGTTATAATTTCTTCTTACTTGAATGGAATACCATATTGAGAATCAATATCTGGTCACTGATGCTAGATTCTTGAATATCAAAGAATTTGATGTAATTGCCTATCATTAGTGTGTTTCATTTCAAGTATTATTCCATTCATTTTTCAGGAAGAATTCTTGTTTAATGGGTGTTCTACCTTTTGTTTGTTCTCCTTTCTTCTCTTTGCCATTATACAAATTTCTTATCCGATATGTAGCTTGATTTCCTTTGATCTATAAGACATTTATATGACTCCATGCCCAATGGTTTAAGTCATTTATTTTCAACTTGTTGTCTTTCTTTTCCTCATCTGGTCTACTTACCTGATCCACCTTCCATCAAACAAACCAATGCAATAACTAAGATGTTCTAGGCTTGGCTCTATTACAATCTAGGGTCAACTTCTAGCACTAACATCAAGGATGGCATAAAATAATTCCACACTTGATGTGATTGGCATTAACGTGATAGGTTAATAAATACACAATACATGACTCTTGGTCTTCCATAACTGGAGACGTTTCGTATCACCTACAACTATTCATATTTACAATATGTTACAAGTAACACATCCATGAAAGATTACAAGCCCAACATTCCCCCCCTTAATCTGAAGGGGTGAGTGTGAGTCCAAGCATCATTCTGAACTTCTCAAATTTTTCTCTTCTAAGCGTTTTGGTGAAGATGTCTGCAATTTTCTCATCTATGGAACAATTTCTTAAGTGAATAGTCTTGGCCTCTACATGATATCTAATCAAGTGATATTTTGTGTTGATATGCTTGGTTCGATCATGGAATCTTGGATTCTTGGCCAACTTGATTGCAAAAGTATTGTCAACTAGAAGAGGAGTAGAATTTACTTGTTTCTCTAGCAAATATTCAAGTATTTTCCTGAGCCACACAATCTCCTTTGCCGCTTCTGCAGCTACCACATATTCTGCCTCTGTTGTGGAATCTGTTGGAACTGATTGTTTGTGCGATCTTCAGGAGACGACCGTTGATCCAAGACCCATGTGATATGCTGAAGTTGACACTCCATTTTCCTTATCCCCATCAAAGTCTGAATCAAAATATCCTATCAGGTTGAAGTCATCCACCTTAGAGTCCCCGAGTCCAAAATATTGAGTTCCTTTCAAGTATTTTAGAACTCTTTTTGTAGCAGACCAATGTCCTTCACAAGGATTTTGCATGAACCTGGAAAGAATCCCAACAACAAATGAAATGT